>CM076584.1:533932818-534017818 GCA_034641835.2 Pinus albicaulis
CCCCCAATTCATGTGCTTGAATTTCAAAGTTAGACATTTGAACTTTAATCCTAAGGGGAGTGGACCCCAAAGGATAAATATTTTGTGAATGTAATTAAATATTTAATTGAGAAAATGAATAAAATGATGTGGTGCAGATTGACCAAAATGAGATTTTGAGATCACTTGCTAAATCCATGAGGATGGAAGAGGCAAATATTTCCCCACAATCTTTCAAAAATCCTTGAAAGAAATTTATTTTTAAATTTAGATTTTTGAGGAAAAATCTGAATTTCCCCAATGATGAGGAAAGTAGTTGGGAAGAGGTAAAAAAAAGCTGGAAAAGCTGAGGAAAAGCATAAAACAGCTTTAAATAATCCCTAAAATGGGAAGCCTAGGAAAACAGGAAGAAAAACATCCGGAGATTTTGGACGCAGAATTAGAAACATGCTTTGGGGAACAATAGCTTAAATAAGCTGCTCTTGTACAGATTAGGGGTTGATCTGTTACAGGGAGGTGATCTCAGCTTGGGGGTGAGTTCTGGGAGACAGAAGGACTCTAAGGTTGGGAGGTTGGTCAATTGCATGAGTGGTATGTCTTTAAGTTTATTGTTGTTCATTTTATATAGCATGAATTGGCTACATATAAAATTTTACTTTAGATTGGAACATAAATTCTACATTTAACAGAATTGATCAAAAGGAAGTTACCCTTGAAATCCTGTATGGTTGTAGAATTTAAATCTACGAAGTAGAATCTTACAGAGTCTCTAAACCAGTGATTGGTTTAAATCTGTAGATACTTATTCTTCACAGGAAAAATTTGTGAACTAAGTTTAGTCTGCTTTTGTTTCTAGAATGACTTTAATATACACATACATGAGAGAGAAAATCTGAAGTTCTGCATTATATTGGAAAATAGTAGAAAAAGAATGGTAAATTATACTGTGCATGTAAGCAACATATAGTATAGCAGAGGAAAGAAACTAATCATCTATAGAGACTGATCATAGACAATTACCTTAGGAAACCATTCATCTATTATAGCATTGAATGGAAGTACACAAGAAAGTTAAGAAAATGTCCAATATGCATACTCATCACAGCCTGACATATAGAAACATATATGTATCCTAGTCTATCCCGATAACCTGAATTAAGAGGGTAAGTGATAGATTATAAATCCCAATGTCTTTTAAACATAAAGATAGGGTTATAGATGCATTCATCCCTGTAGATAAATTGGATACATATGCTGTGCAAATTTATAACAACTTACTTCTTCAAATTTCTGCATGAAGCTACTGTGCCATTTTGTTATAGATAATTATAGCACTCTGGTTATTTAAAATAAAAAAAAAGGCAGTTGAACTTTAGGGTCAGCTCAATAAACTGATGAAAGAAATTTAACTGAGATATTCATTTCCCTTAGACATTTAAATGTTACTGTCACCGAAGCTATGGTTTCCTGAAATAGGAAAATCTATTCTACAGTATATTATTCATTCAACTATCACCACATTATAAATATAGTTACCCATGGTATGGCCTGGGAGCCTGAAAGCAATAAACTACACAAAATGATGAATATGTGTATATGTCATACTTATATATATATAACAACAAAAGAAAAATTTAAAATGCCAACGATTAAGCATGTAGTTCCAGCCAAGTTAGAAGATACAAGGAGAGAGTACTGCTGGAACATACTCTTAATAATAATAACTGAAATCAAAAAAATTGGGTATTATGAAAACCCAACACGACAGAGGCATATATGGATGTATTGAGCAAATCTGAGAGCATTCTTATAATGTCCCATGAGCAGAGATGTATAAATGTTCAGAGCGGGAATTAGATTGTAGCTGTCCAATAATTACAATTTCATTATTATAAATTTTACTGTCAAAGATAAAATATATATCCAGGAGAGAAGAACGAATTCTTCTGGCAGAGTGCGGTTAGTACCGACCTGCAATTAGCACAAGGAACCCAATGTTAATGTCTGGGAAAGTCTCGTATCTGTGTAGGAGAAAAGGAGAACACGACGCAAGTCGAAATTACCTGTGACACAAAACCAATACAAGTCAGACGCCGAACATGGAGAATAAAAACAACATTGAACCCAGAAAAATAATAACTGAGAAGGGTATCGTACCTCGTAAGGAAGAAACCCTTAAACCATCCTTAAACTGCTTCATAAAAATATACAATTCTCATGAATAGAGGTTGACAGGAAGAAGTCGAATAATAATTATAAACCTCCGGAGAATGAACAGTATCCATTGCGTCCTACGCTTGGTCAGAAGAAACACTTACCAAGTCGTGAAGCTGAGAATCATAGTCCCCGTATAGAGCCGAATGTATACCCTCGCAAATCCCTTTCAGTTAAGGAGAGGGTTGGGCTACGACACCAGAACAACCTGTGTTATGAATATTCACAAGAAAATGTGAAGGCTAGGGAAGAAAACCAAGCCATTCGAACCCCTGATGCGAAGCACACGCACTCTCTGCAAAACGAAATTAGCCATTCATCATATATATTACAACCTAGACCGGAGACATAAAACGATAATCCAAAATCGTAGCACTGGTGTGAAGAAATGAGCCAAATTCTCAAGCAGAGATGGGAAGCCTGCGAAATAATATTAGAACGAAAACTTTCAAAACGCATATGGAAGATCTTACCCATCAAGCGAACTAACGCACTATCAAGCGATGAACCAAACGAACAGGGAGGTAAAAGAACCACCGTGAAAATACCAAGCTTGATTTATATCAATGCATCTGGATCAAACAACGAAACCCTAATGATCCAAAGACATCTGAAGCGTACACCTGGCGAGATCCGAAGAGCAAAGCCACAGATCGAATAGTTAATAGGACCTGTACACTATCCATCCCAAAAATTTAATATGACAAGTATGGAAATAAATGAATATCGACTTGGCCACACTGTGGATATTGCGTTGGGAACGCAGTAAAATGGTAGAATGAATTCAGTGTTACGTGGAACCAACACCACGTGATCACAAATGAAACGTGATCACCATAACCCATACGACGAGATCAGGACCGGGTTAATGCACAGCGTGGAAGACAGATAGAAGTCGAATTTCCAAATTTGATTGCACAAAAGTTTAAATTGATAATTATGTGGAGGTTAAATTTAACACGCCCAACTTCAAATAAATGTTGACAAGACGAAATTAAGAATGCAGGACGAATGCCAGACTCGCATGATTAGTGAGTCGAATTCCGCCAAGGTTATAAGGTTATCAACAAAGGGTAAGAGTGCACGATCGCATAGATGTCCACATGACCGTGGAACCATAATCACATGAGACCAATGTAGAACCAAATCGAACCCACTTCTATATATGTATATGAAAATCGAATTCGAATTCAAAGGCATGCGATAGAAAATGAAGATTAAATATGGAAGTAGGGGGGGGGGAATAGGATTATAATTATATTGATGTAATTATAATTAATATAATTATAATTATTCCAAAAACAACTACCTTGCAAATGTGGTAAGATAAAGGGTAGATATGAATGGTAATTGAAAAGAACAGTAGTGAAAAACTAAAACGAAATTAATTATGTAAACCTACAATGAATGGACCGAATGCATCATTAGCATTAAACGGGAAAGGATGCAACCCAATAGAAAAAAAAACTTTGTGTCGTAAAGTGGGAGGTGTGACACAATGAATGGACCGAATGCATCATTAGCATTAAACGGGAAAGGATGCAACCCAATAGAAAAAAAAACTTTGTGTCGTAAAGTGGGAGGTGTGACAAAAACATTGGCACATTCCTTATTGAGAGAAATTCCCCTATCTTATCTCATTCAATTTACTCAATATTATGCCAATATCCTATAAAAATAAATAATATTACTCACATAATAAATAAGGATAAACAAAACTCTTAATGACCCATTAATACTACGAATTAACTCTATCATGTACAATTAAGGGGATCAAATACATGTTTTAGGTGCCTATAAATAATCAAATGGGCCTAATAAAATAAAAAATTTTGGTTCCCATCATCTCGCCCCTAGTGAAATTTTTTCTCACCCTTGAGCAACTTAGCCTTCTCCTTCTTCCCTAACATTTTCATCGTATCCTTCGGTACCTTCTTGATGTCTTAGGTATTTGTATAGGAGTTTTCTTCTGAATAGAACTCAACCATGGATGGTTCTATTCTAGGCGGCCTCTCTAATCCCAATAATAATTTGATGGGAATATTTGGTGTTGATCTCCCACATCTTCTATTTTTTTTATTTTAAAATAGTAGTCCTTCTATGAGTTCCGCCCCTCTCTTTTTCCAATTTGAATAAGAGGGGTACTACAGAATTCGTAGGAATAATCATTCCTTCTTCCAAAAATTTATAACACGACTCCAGGGTCAGCTTGGTTCAGGCTCTTGTAGGTCATAGGAGCCTATTTATACATAATTTAATGTTGTTTCCTCCTCTTGTACCACTTTTTATTCATCCTAATGTAATTTTTCTTGATCTTGTAGGAATTTTTCTAATTCTATTCCTTCCTGTAGAAGCCCTATATTTATCTTGTAGAAAATTTCTTTCTCCTATAGCAAGGATTTTTGTGATTTTAGTTTCTTATTTGTGGCTAATCTATTGGTTGGCCTCGTCATCGATGCCATAGGTTGTCTACCTTTGTCTTTGTGGGGGGAAACCTCCTCAATTTTCCATTCCCTTGACACCGACTATTTTATTGTTGGATAGTTTACTCTTCAATTTTGATGGGGACTTGTTGAAGGAGGTTGAGGGTGATGAAAATGAGATGAAAATGATTCTAATTTTGATCAATACAGTTATGGTGGTTATGAAAATAAAGTTAGATGAAAATGATTCTATGTAAATATTGAGTTTGGCGAAGCATTTAGCTTGTGGATGGATGCGTTTATTGACCCCCAATAATTAGACACACAAAACAGAAATTACATAGTACTCATGAAGCCAAAATGATTCAATTACATGCCTTTCCTAACTATGGAGATTCTTTAAGGTGTTTATTTTTTGGATTGAATACTTGTTCTACATTTTTTGTTGGAGCCAAAGACTATGTTGGAGGTGTCGCATGCTGTCTTGACTCATCATTGATGCTTTTTGCATGATGTTGCTTGTTGATGTGTTTATCCATTGATGGTTTCATGTTAGGTTTGGAAATGAGTGAGGCTATGTTTTAGTGTCTTATATTATTTTATTGGTTCTCCTCCCTTGCTTCTTCCAATTTCTTGAGAATATATGATTTTTTATGTCATTTCTTGGATGAAACTCGATGATGCAGGTCTTTTTATTTCATGCAAGTGATCTTGGATTTATCCACTACTGATTTTTTGGGTGGTCAAGAATCATCTAATAACTAATATGAGGTCTTGTGGCTATGAAAGGATAAAAATTTCAATACTTAAGTCCTCATGTTGACTAAATTCCAAATATTATGCTCTAGTTGTGGTCTCATAGGGGATGTGCATACTGTTATATGTCTTTTTGTCTTGTTATAGAAGTAACATACACCCTTCTAGGATAATTATTTCCTTCAGGTGAAATCTTTTAAAATACTGATAATTCATGAGTAATTTGTTGGCAAGCATCAAAGGCCCTTTTTTGTTGTGGAACAGATGGAAGAAGGGGTGAAAATGGGTATTTTTGATGGAAAGAGGTGGATATTTGGGTGGAAGAGAGGAAAAATCATGTGGAGGATGGATGATGAAGGCGTGGTGGACCTATTTCCTCATTCCCATGAGTAAAACATAAAATTTGACCCCTGTCTCTATGTCGATCACAATTCCGTAGCAATTATCATCACTCCTGTAGCAATTCTAGAGCACTCTTGTAGAAGGATTATTTTATCCATACCTCTGAAACGGTACATTTGATTTACTTAAAATTTTGTCAGAATTTTTGCATCATACTTATGCATATACCCATAAAACAATATTGGCCAAGAGATGCAAGAATCTTGAGAAAAAAATGTCGTAAGTGATGGAGGCCGATTTCTGGACAAATATACACTAGAATTTGTGAAAATTAATGGAGACGGTTAATATCATTCCTATGCATCTCCCCTTGAAACCTATTGGAAAATGGATACATGAATTCTAAAATATGATAAAAGAAAACACTACATGTGTATTTTAGCCCCTTGTGGAAAAACAAAAACTTCCTATAGAATTTTTTGACAATGTGGGAAATGCATGGGAAACGATTGGAAAATGATGGGCGTATGTTGCACATATATTAGTTTTATGGATTGACATGTCCTTGGTCCTATTGAAAAAACTAGGAAAAGGAGGATAAAGCCCAAGTTTGACCTCTTTTTACTAATATTTTGATCATTTTTCTCTTTTGGTGCTAATTTTTTCTTGTTTCTTGCAAAGGATGGAAAATGATTCCATTCATCAGGGAGATATAGATGGAGAAAATATTTTTTTTCCTTTTTATTTTTCATATTTTTTTTGTTTTCCCTAGGACTATTAGCTGCCTTAATACATTTTTCAACTATTAAGTCTTGATAGGCACCCCACAGGAGTTTTTCACCTAGGATATTTTCCTTTTTACCTTTTTCTTATTTCGAAACCAGTGACTGCCTTAAGGAGGTTTTCAATCATTGACCCAATATCAGCTACCTCAAAAGAGGTTTTCACATGAAATTTTATTCTTTTCCTCTTATTTTCTTTCCATTTATTTATTTATTTTTTCTATCCTACTCTACCTAAAAAAAAATGTCTCTTTCAAGTATAATAATAATTCCTATGGATCTATGTGCACATAAATATGGCAGATAAAATCATGTGTATGCTCGTAATATATGCTTTGACATGTACTTGAATATCAGAGAAAAACTGCTTTGATTGAGATGAGACCAATAATTGTTGAAGAATAGTATGTCTCCCCAACTTAATGATTGTATGGAACCATATTTCGGTAGAGTTATGAGGCCCTTGATCCTCTTATACATTTGGATCTCTTTCTATGTCCTCTTCTCCCATGGAATTCAAATATTCCTCCTTTTTCTAATTATTCTCTTGAACACATAGATGATCGCATGATGGAATTTCCTCCATATTTGATTATGATGTGTTCTCTCCATCTAGTGCAACCCATGATTATTGCTCTCCTCATTTGAATCTTATTTTTCTAGAATTTCTTCATGAATGGCATCAAGAGAATTTTTTTTTTTTAATAGTCTCCTTTAGTTGGGACAAATACCATTTAGGTCAAGATGCGTTTTTTGGAAGTATTTTACCTCATTATTTTAAGTGGGTTGAGCTACTTCCTTATGTGGCTTCGAAATGGTGGTACATGTAGTTGAGTGGTAGTGCATATTTGAGATGGATGTGGTTAAGGTTGTCGTTGTGGTGGAGTTGGATGGAAGGGTAACATGTAGTTGGGTATGGAGGATATTGAGGAAAATGTTGAGGATATTATTGAATTCTCCAATAATTTCCTTGCCAAAATTATTGCCAAGATTGGTTGTCGGGTTGAGATGGCCAAGGTTTCCAATGAAATGTTGTTTTACAATTAATTTGAGATGGATATGAATAAACTTGACATTTTTATTTAGGTTCTTGCATCATACTAGGTTGACTAGGCTACCATGGTACTCTTCGAGCTACATAACATACTTTATTTGGTGATTGACTTTCTCCATTTTCCTCTTTGTAAAATTCCTTCAACCTTGTTAATGATGGGGGATATTTAATAACATGTGACTCTTCTTGGGAAAGAAAAATATGAACATCTTGTTTTTGTTCATCTTCTATTCTTAATATTTCTACTTGTTCACTTAGATTTCTAGGAATTTATGTTTTAAAGTTATCAATAAAATTTCCAAGTTCATATTGGCTTACCAATATTGATGTTTATTTACTTACGCTTTCCCTTCATATGTATATGTTGTTGCATTTTTCACAAATTTATTAAGATGATAATTGGTATACATCACCTCAACTCATGAGATCAAGGAGATCTCCACTCATCCGTAATTGTTATACGTAAGAGGGTTTTTAGTGTGTTAAATACTAAAAGATGTAATTTTTCTCCCTTAACAGTATACATAAATATCTCTATTATATCACCAAGGCTATCATCTTCCTTTTTATTCATTGTAAATATTTCTTCTTTAAGATCGTGATATTTATATTTTTCTAGAAATATCTTTTGCATATCTTTCCATGATATTATTGAATTAGACCCTAAAATAATGAACCATTTAAGAGCACTATCGTTCGATTCTTCCCAAATAAATATCAAATTTTGAGTGTTTGATAAGTAACCAAAATATCTACAAAGTATTTCAAATTCCATGAGAAAGGTTTTTGTATCCTCTAACCACATACCATGGAAGCTGGGAAGGAAAGATATAGATATTTTATTCATATGAACACTGCTATCAGTACATTGAATGGAAATCCAATATGATATTACCCATTTTCGTCATTTCCACCCATTTCTGCTACCTTCTCTCCGAACTCTTCTTCTTCTACCAGCAAAAGTGGATGGTGACATGGTTCTTATGACACCATGTGATCAAATGTGCGGATTTTGTGTTTGAGAAAACTTTTTTTGAACATGAAAGCTAATGAAATGAGTTTTTTCTATATTTGAAATGAAATATGCCTAATGAAAAATTTTTGTTCTCGTCGAAATTAAAAGATATGAATCGAATATGGAAGAAAACAATGCATACTTTGACAACTCCCCAGAAATAGTGCCAAAATGTGATGATTCCCAATAATTGAACAAGAATGTTGCAACTCCCTAGGCTACCAACTTAAACTATAAACGCAGTGTTCTTATAAACAAAAGAGTTGTTGGCACTATATGTGCAACATGAATGTGTCGTTTCATTGATCTGATTCAATGAAGTGAATGCCATGAAATCCTAGCCTAAACCAATTGTAGAAATTGAAATGTTACTCTATTTCCACAAAAAAAAACCTTATTAATTTTGTAGAGAAGAAATTCTAGTTAATTTTGAAGAAAGGAAAGGATATTATACTTTTCATAAATGTAAATTTTAATCATATTTGTATAAATTTATACATTAACCTATTTGGAGAGTTTATATGGTACATCAAAAGGAAACCTATTATATGCAATAAAAATAGAGATATTTGAAACGGAAACCATATCTTAATATGAATGAAAAAAAATGAAATAATTCTCCAATTAGTGTGAAGGTATATTTTCTCAAAAAAAATCATAACGTGCTTCATAAAGTAATCATGAAAATAATCATTATGCTCTTAAATTCATGAAACTATCCTCTAACCATAACTGTAGAGATGAATTAAAATGGAAAAGAGGCAAGGATTAAGAGGATTTTTGTCTTAAAAAATCACGGTTTTATATAATAAGGGTGATTATTGATGCGTAAGAGAGAAAAAAAATAATATTTTTGAGTCTCGTCAAGTTAACACGTGCTACAGGAGTGCTACAAGAGGCTTGGTTTTTCTAAAAGGGCTAGATAAATTGTCAAATTCTGAAGTAAATAAAATTAAAATTGGATGGTTATTTCCATTTTATTAGGTGGTATTTATTAGAAATCTATTACAAGTGTAATAAATAAAAAATACCAATGTTAATATTTGCTAAAAATAGCAAAAAATTACTATAAAAACTGGAAATAGAAGAACCAGTAAGCTAGTTAACCTAGGAAATTGCTAACCTAATCAAGTGAAATTATATTAAATTGAATATATTTATTACTCAATACAAGTGGAATCGACTCAAATGAATCTCATTAACATGTTCTAAGAAATAGCAGAAAATTACTACTATTTTGTTACGAAGGACTTCTAGAAATTGTAGATTTGTGAACTAGTAAACCAATCGAAATAGCTCAATGATGAATATGACTTTCAAAAGTTTTTCTAAGGATGAATAATTCTTTTTAATATGTAAATAATGTGAAAAATAACTCAATTCAATCATTTAACCAATATTAACTACATCAAAAGAAGCATGAAGAGTGAATGCATAAATAAGAGATGCAAGTGAAAAGGACATTCAAAGGAGATAATTTTTTTTACAATAGGGATCTAAGGATATTGCGGTGGCCATTACCCAGGAAAATTAGATTCCTGAGAAGGAAAACAAGCTTTATAAGCTAAAAATGGCACCAAAATTTATTATTTGAATGAATCCAAGTACATCCCTACTAGAAATGAAAGTGGATCTGGTAAATAACAAGTTTTCTCCACAAGAGGACTAAGAAATACATGCCCATAAAGTAAAATTAAAATTTTTAACTATACAAACTGATGAGTAAGAATTATCCTTGAATGGAGTTAACTTTCCCCTACAATATCCCTTCAAAAGTGGATCTAGTTCGCAATATGAAGATTTTAAATTAAATGACAAGAAACACATTCCTATATTTTCTCAATCAATTGAGCTCCATAATTGGTCAATAATTTCATGATATTTTTTTAATCTATTATCATATCTTGGTAGATCCTATAGTAAGGATAAATTTCTTATATTATGTCATTCAAATTTTACTCAATATTCTCTTCATATTATACAAAAATAAATAATAATAGGTAAACAATAAGAAAGGATAAACGAAATTCCTAAGGAACCATTAATACTCTGAATTAACTCTATGATATCCAAGTAAGGGGATAAAATACATATTTTAAGTTCCTATAAATAATCGAATTGGCCTAAGAAAATAGATAATGTTGGGGCTCATCATGTATTACATCTGTTGTATCATATATTATATTGTACTTATTTGAATTCATTATATATATATATATATATATATATAATGAATTAAAATAAGTTCAATCAAATATTTGATACAATAGAGATAAAATGCATTTTTTTTCATGTTTATGTACTTAATTTATATGCTAGTGCACTTGTTATATCATGTTAGATATTCTTATCTAATGTGCTTGCACATAGATGTGTACATGATAGAGGTTATTTGACGTTATATTTATATTAGTTTTAGGATTGTGAGGTGATGATCTTAGATTACAATGTTTTTGTTTTGTTAGATGTGATCACGATGATGATGTCCCATTAGAGTATCAGATTTGTGTGCTAGCTAATGACATTAATATGTGTTACTAAAAGTGTATATAATTAGATCATGGTAGTGAATTCAAATGTGTATATTAGATAATTTTTATGTTCCTTGGATGGTTATCCTCATGATTTTTATTTTTATGAGGTAAAATTTAGTATAGATTATGTATTGGTGAATTTATATCAAAATTTTATATATGAAATTTCATGTAAAATGAATTACCTTAAAAAAAATCCAAAGATATTTTCACAAATTACAAAGTTTAGTATGGTTGAAACTATGATTGTAAAATTATGATAAATATATTTCTATTTTTTATATAGTTCATTAATATTCAATATAAATTAATTAGTAAAATATTTTAATACTCACGACGATAAAGTAATTTAAGGTAAAATAATATAGTTAGTTCTTAAATGGAAAAAAATGTGTATCTCTTTCGATTTTTAATTAAAAATATTATTAATAACAAATTTCTCAAAAATACAATGTAAATAATTCAATATTGGTTTATAAAATTCAATATATTGTTAAATTTAAAAAACTTATGTTAGAATTCATTTACAACACCATCTTAACTCTAGATCTACCAAGTGCTGAGAAGGATAAACTCTATTATGCAATCATATTTTTGAGTGAAAAGATATTTGATCTCTCTAGGCATTTGGTGGATCTAGACAACTAATGTAATAATATATATGTAGTTGACTTTAAAATATTTTATTTATAATTCACATTATCTGTATTGAAATGTTTGAATACGACCCCTCATACTATTTTCCTATATGTATACATTTAATTAATTTTATTATTAATATTTTCTAAATTAATACTACATATTAAAGACATATTGAACATTGATAATTTTACAAACATCCCTCGTACATTTAATTACAAAGAAACTATTAATGTAATAAGAATTCTCATAATCTTTCTCACTAATGTGAAAATATAAGAAAATTTTCAATTTGAGTAAACTATTTTTTGTTATAAATATATTCTTGTTTTAAATATCACATGTAAATGGAACATAGAATGAATTGCACTTAATGTAATATCAATAATACTATTTCTTGTCATTTGGAAAAATTACAATCTTTCCTTGTAGTAAAAAGTAAATTATATATTTTTACTTATTACATTTCTTCTTCATAATACTAGCTAAATTATTTTTATTAACTTAGGTTACATTATGTCTCTATATAAAGTTATACAATATTAAGGTGTAAATTTAAGTATTGTACTTATGGCCGACATTAACTTCTTTTCTTATTATTATTTCTTTATTTTTGAATTTCAATTATTATTTTAATATTTTTAAATGTAATGTTATGTGACAAATGTCTCTTATACTAAGTTATAGAGCACCTGTCCATGCAATTAATTTAGACTTAATACAGCTTAAAAAAATTATATTATTTTAAAAAGTATTTTATTACTAAAGTTATAAGATTTTCAAGTAATTTAAATTTAATGTTTATAGAAACACATACCACGTTAAATTAAAACCTTCTCTCTCTAAAGATGATATAAATAAATGTCAAATAAGGTTGGCGACCAAGCTAATTGTAGGTAGCAATTTTCTCTATTGGAAGTTCTCCCTTAAAGAGTCAAGTGAAATGTTTTTTAGTAATAAATATATAATTAAATTTTGATGGTATTTTGGTTATTTATTTTCTATTTTACTAGTTTAAATTCAAGTTTTTTTACTAATAAATATGAGTTAAATAATAAAAATTCAATTTAGTTACAAATACATAAAAAAAAAATGGATATTTATTTTACATAATATAAAATGAAACATAAATGCATCACTGGTCTATGTCAAACTCAAAAAATTCCTCTTAAACACCATTACAAATGCGGTGCTCTTGGTATGTTCTAATCGCACGAGACCGTGCATCATTGTGTCTTTGGCACACCGATGACTTTTTTTAATTGGAAGTTACATTTCCGTTTTAATAAATACATTTTTCATTTAACAAAAAAAAATGTGTTTTATGTATGAGGCTGATATATTTTATATGTCAATCATGTAGCAAAAGACATCAACAAATGGAGCAACAACTGGAGCAGGAGAAAATGAAGGACCCATACATATGGTCCGACCATGGGAGGGAAGACAAACATAAAACTCCTAATTATTGTCCTATAATACACACTCGAAGTTTCTCCCTTGTATCTCAGAAATCACAACTACCAATTCCCATGCTGCCATATATTTCAGAAATGGAACTATGAAATTTTTTAAAATTTTTTAAATGATTTCACTTGAAATGGTAAAATAAAAGTGAAATTAGAAGACAGTGATACAGATAATAGATATCAAATTAGGGTTTCATGGGTCTTATTAATAATACACTAAAATCTGTGAAAGCTTGCAGGTGTTCCTTTGACACCATTGTAGTATTGTACAATTGATGTTCGTCAAAGCAACAATGTGATGTATATGGATTAGGTTCATGAATTTCAATGACATGATGTATATTTATTGGGATTGTGAACTTCAAAAAACGTTTTGGGCGGGAAATTTTTTAATAATATATCACAAGAAACACCTTATAATGTGTCCTTATCACTTATTATTACTGAACTTACAAATACATGTATAATTTAAATAATTTACTTAGAAATACATAAAAATATATAATTGTTTTTCCTAATATAAATATAAAATAAATTTATGCATCACCAAGTTTATTTGAAAGTAAATCAATTATTTTAATAACCATCAGGTTATTTACCATTTAATTCTTAGCCATAAAATATTTATTAGTTCAAATTTTATTTATAATTACCATTGAAAAGAAAAATCAAAATTGTTCCATTATCGGTGAAGAAAAAATTAAAACCTCTCATGCATCCATGTAAGCCCATTTTTTTATCCTATGGTCCATAAAATATGTAATCAATATTGTATACATGCATAAGACCAGTGCTTCATAGGTATGTTCGCACCATCTATGGTGCAATTTTATTTTATAGAGAATCAAAGTCAGTCCATGAGTGTGTTTTTGGCACAACGATAATGTTATTTTTTTTTTGAAGGTTATGTTTCCATATTAATAAATACATTTTTTATTTTATTAAAAAATTGTATCGTATGTATCAGGTTGATGTATTTTATATGTCAATCATGTAACAAAGATAACAATATTGTCGGTTCTTGGCATGATAACATTATCATTATCAAAACCATGTTTTGATCTAGGGTTGTGTCATAATGAACACTACCAATGCCTATCTAATGCATATTGCTAAGAAACACTTTGTTGCAGTGTTTTGGGAAATTATATGGATCCTTAGCTTCACGCAACATATTTCTAGTGTTTATAGATAAAAACATACTATCATGGTATTCCTTTACATTATTCTAATCAAAGGTGTCCCAGTGCTTAAACCTAAAAATGAAACATTGGAATGAAGAGAAGTCCACTCGAATGATCTTTAGTATCATTCCAATGTAGCCTGATGTCCCCTGCATCAGGTTTTGATCGCAGTGGGTAGCACGACTAGATTAGTTGAACTCAAATTCCACACAATAGTCTTGTGTAATATATCCATCATCAACATCCTTTGTGTGAGAATCATGTCCATATGCCCACATAGATGGGAAGAAATTCACCTATAAAGAAGTGAAAAAATCATAGTGGCATATGTCTAATAACCCAAACAGAATTAAATGTATAAAGTATATAGAGATGTTACAATTCAAAGGTCAAATATGAAGTGAAAAATGTATGGAAAGGGATTATTATTACTGAGTTGATCCACCCAATCCCTATGTTTAGCACGTCCTCTTCAACAAGGGGGTAATGAACAGATGAATATTATTTATCTTTGACTTGATTGAGAACCCAATTGTTGGGGAATATCATTGACATATTTTCTTTCAAATGATAAGAATAAGCCATGATTTTACATTATAAGCATTTGAATTTTTTCATATCAGTGTCCCATTTCCTCCTCTTCTCTGTGTACAATGAAACCCACACTTGTGTTGCTTCGATATTGTAAAGAATGAATTTGTTGATGGCTTCAATTTATGAATTTCCTGATGAACTAAAGCCAACAAATATATAGTATGTATGAGATCAAAATATGAATTAATATGAATTTTAGTGTGAATAGTTATTTTGTAGTAATTTTACAAGTTATAATCCTGCAATTACTCTTTATCGTGAGCCTCTTTCCATTCCTTCTGAGCATCTCACCTTCTCTTTTTTCATCCCAAATCACCGCACCTAGTGTGTTTTCAATCTACTTGATGTACTCACTAGAATAATAGAATGAATCATATGATATATACCCATTTCTCATAGACCCCTCAGGTTTTTCCATTTTTCAAACAAAACCTTTCAATTGCTTCATGCACCTCTCTAAGAAGAACATCCAATAACAAGGAATGAAGCCAACTATTTCATCCTCATCTACTAGGTGAATTAAAGATGGACCTGCAATTCCATGAAAATTTCCAGAATTTCCTTCTCAAAAATACAAAAAATCTTAGATATATCTTCATGCAAACATGTAATGTTAGCAATATGAGTCTCCTTTGATGTAATCTAACGTACGAATGCAGGTAATTTAGATATGGCACGTCATAGGAGTTGGGGGAATTCATGGTTCACACACCCACGAATGATTAGGGGATAATGAAATGACACAATATATAGTAAATTATACAAAAATTAATTATTAAATATCCCATTACATAAAATTAATAATAAAATAATAAAATCATGTTTTTGACATACATACTCTTATAAGGTTCAAATTATTATGTGATTTCAATCCCGAAAAATAGTCATTGATATTGAAGAAACATCGTAGTGAAGACCCATATAAATAAGGAAACCTCACATTAATTTTAACATCCTTTTCCAAAGAGAAATCATCTCTCTTTAAAATACATGGGACGTCACTTTCTTTGAAATACCAAGAGGGACCAACCTCTCCTCTAGTTTCTTTTCTTGGAAAATCTTTCTTTTTAGTTTTTGAAGAAATAAGACCTCTCTTAGCAACCAATGTCTCACTTTATCTTGATGATATGCACCTTCATAAATAATAAAAAACAGTTTTAAATATATGCATGGGATATAGTAAGTGAGAAATATTAAGATGCTCCCAATATGGGAGCTCATAAAAGAGAGATTTTCTTTTCATCGCAATGGGAAATTTCTCAACTTTGGTGTTGAAGAAATATAAATCAACAAACATAGGCTCCCCATTTAAGTCGGAAATTTCTGAAAACTCCTTTTCCTTCTCTATATTATATGGTTAAAGTCATCTAGCTCGTGTCATTATTGCGGGCCTTTGGGTTCTCTTAGATTTACCATTGAAGGCAAATGTTGCTCTTTTGTAAGGGTGTTCTTCTCAGAGGAATACCCTGTAGCAGTGATACATGGGACTTTTTAGGTGTTCATACCACCTAGCCTTGACAGTAGGTCCACAAAATTCACATCCACAATACCATTTTCTTACAAGACATGTGAAATTATTGTATACAAGCTGACACATTAGAAAACATGAATATCTGAATAATTATAAAAAGTTAAAATAATATGTGAAACATTAATATTTTTGCTCAACAAAGAAAGAAGAATGCAATTTACCACATAAAACTCATAATCCTAGAGAATCATGTATGATGTAAGCACATATTCCATACAATGTAAATCTCCTCTCTATTGTGATGGGCCTTAATAGATCATAAACATGTATGGTTCTTGATAAATAATAGACATGTATCCCTTCCCATATTTACTTAAATTAAAATTCCAATGGTTGTGAGCATACATCGATATGTTTCACTTATCTTCTACCCAGGACAATGAGATCCAACATAATATGTTCATTCTTCACGGAAAACCATGCGGGATATTTGAATTAATCCCTACTATAGGCCAAACATGTAATTGGTATTTTGGAGGGAATAAGGGTTGACACCATCCATGTATATGTTGATTCATAGACTTTGTACTTCATCCTTGAATTTTTCAGAACATGTATCCTTTATATGATTCATGGCTATTGAATTTGTTGGGATTCACATAACTCCTGAATCACTTCTATGTGAGGCATGTGATCCTTGTAAAAAAAATAATTCTTTGCAACGGAAGAGTATTTTAATCCTTGGGATTATAGGCATGTGCCTTGATATCCTATGAGGAGGACCATGTGATTGACCCCAATTTTTTTAACTATGGTACGAAGCATACCCACATTTCATACATATCCCTTTGTCTATAGATTTTCCTCAATATGGAATACATTCATTCGGACATGCATGATATGATATGTATTCAATTTGACGTTCTAGTAGGGTGAAACAGAAGATGGTACGTGGGTCGGCCATTATCACTAGAATAATAATTTCAAAAAATATTGAATGACATTAGTACAATATCACTTATATTAGTAAGTACGATAATGAAATTTGTTTGTTGAAATTTTACTATACCAAACAAATATTAACATCGTTGATCCAGTATTGTGGCTACAATATGCCATGTTCCAATTGGATGGGTGAAGAAGTTGTCGATTTTCATCTACCAAATGCTTTCGATATGATGCTCATCATAAGCTATTTCGATGTTTTCCAAAATAATATGGAGTAATATTTTTTGTATTTAAACTCAACTCTAAATCTAGATCCTACAAATAATTTCCATACATTTTTATTCAAATCGACATGGATTAAAAAAAAAAATTAGATAAATGAAATAAAAATTAAATCTAAACTTGTTTGATATTGAAATTGAGAATTCCGTGAAGCACTTTAATCAACAATATGGAATGAGCTATAATTTGAAGAGTTTTCCATTTGATATTATTGAGATTTTTCCTCTGTATTTGAGAAAAAATCAAAATAAATTTTGTCTGAATATCTAAAACCAATCTCAAGAACCATATAACCACAATATAAATTTCAGTATAGTTTTGAAACCATTTTTGAAGAAAAACGTGATTTTAAGCCGAAAATGCATAGTATGAGTTTTTTTAATTCATGTGGATACCTCCAAAAGGATAATTTGAGATTATTGTGCCATTTTATCTAAAAATAAAATTATCACATTGGTGCACTAATCAAAATAAACCAGAACTGTCATTTTAAATAATAACTGCACTGGTGTATTTAAAAATTACCCGCTCTATTTTCCATCATTGTCCAAAAATAAAAAATAAGTTATCATATTCATTCTCTTTCACACAAAAATGCATTGTTATGTTTAAATAAAAAATAGCACCAGTACGCAAGTATTTTCCGAATTTAGAAAATAAAATCAAATTTAAAGGTCTCGGTGCTCTTTTAAATATATACTGCACCATTGCGTTAAAAAATTGGCACTTTTTCAGGATTCAAAAAATGAAAAAATGTTGAATGATGTTGGTGCATGAAAAAATATGGCGCTCGGGAAATGTTGGTGCAATTTCTATATAAATGCATCGGCAAATTTACGTATTGAATGCAAAAATTCACAGAGAAATTGAACTAAAAAAACAAATATTTTTTCTTTTTTCTAATTTGAGAAATGAGCAGCAATTGATTTTTTGAAATATAATTTCATAGTGTTGATGCTCTTTTAAAATGAATTTAAAAGTCTCGGTGTTGTTTTAAATATATACTGCACCGTTGCGTTAAAAGATGGCATTGTTTCAAGGTTTAAAAAATGAAAAAATATTGAATCATGTCGGTGCGTGAAAAAATATGGCGCTCGGGAAATTTTGGTGCAATTTATATATAAATGCATCGGTAGATTTAACTATTGAATGCAAAAATGCACAAAGAAATTCAACTAAAAAAAATATTTTTTGTTTTTTCTAATTTGAGAAATGAGCAGCAATTGATTTTTTGAAATATAATTTCATAGCCTTTTTGAATACTAAAAATTGATTCACCATTTCATTATTTTACAAATTTTTAAAAGATTTATTACCAAGAGAGATATATCAAGAACATTCTGCACCAACAACATAATAATTTTCAGCAAGAAAACGATTCAAAATGTCACAAGATAAAAGGTGTCATGATTCACTCAAAAACCTACATAGTATTTTTTAAATTTTATTGTTTATTTTACTAACAAAAAAATTACAATTTCTCCTAGCGTTTAATTAAAATACAGATCATTTGAAAGAGAAGATCATATTAGAGCTACAAAATATTTTGGATCTACTAAAATATCATAAGTTTGAAGGTATGATGATTCAATCAAAACCTGGATAACAACAATCTTAAATTTTACCGTTAAAATATTTTACAATTTCTATTAGATTTAATCACAACTTCTATTTGATTTTGAGCCAAATTTAGGTTATCCTTTAAGAGTTGGAGGCCTTCTTGTTGATTATCGATGTGCTCTTCCACTGCTTAAACCTTAGAATTTTCTCTTAAAAAAGATGTGATGGATGATGGATGATATCCATAAAGTTCCATAAATGGCGTCATTTTTGCTGCAGTATGGAAGGAAGTGTTATACCACCATTCAACGAGAGGTAATCACTTGACCCATTGTGTTTTATTATCAGATAAAAAACAACGAAGATATACTTCCAAACATTTATCCACTATATCAGTTTGACCATTGGATTGAGGATGATAATATGAGTTATGAACTAGTTGAGTACCCAAACAAGAAAATAATTCCATCCAAAAAATTTCGGTAAAAATGGGATCTCTCTCACTTACAATAATCTTTGGGTTTCCATGTAGCTTTTGAATTGTTTCCATAAATACAGTAACAACTATACTTTCTTTAAATGGATGAGATAATTGTAACACCCCAAGCTGTTGTGCTTTTTAAATTGGATGTAACACCCCTAGTTTATGTGTTTGATTTTCAAAACTAGACATTTGAACTTTAAATCCTAAGGGGAGTGGACCCCACAGGACAAGTATTTTATGGATGTAATTAAATATTTAATTTTGAAAAATGAATAAATAATTCTGTGCAGATTGACCAAAATGGGAATTATGAGATCACTTGTTAAATCCATGAGGATGGATAAAGGAAAAATATTTCCCCAAAAATCTTTCAAAAATCCTCGAAAGAATTTATTTCCAAATTAGATTTTGAGGAAAATATAGTTTCCCCAATGATGTGGAGAGTATTTGGGAAGAGGTAAAAAGCTGGGAAAAGCAAAAAGCAGATTTAAAAGTCCCTAAATAGGGAAGCCTAGGCAAACAGGAAGAAAAGCATCCTGATATTCTGGACGCGGAATTAGAAACATGCTTTGGGAAGCAAAAACTTAAATAAACTATTCCTGAACAGATTAGAGGTTGGTATGTTCGGGAGGTGGTATCAACTCGGGGGTGAGTTCTGGAGATAGAGGGACTCTAAGGTTGGGAGGACTGGTCAAATACCAAAGTGGTATGCTCACAATGTTATGAATGATTAAAACTATCTGTTGTTATGTGTAAAAGTTAATGATTGTAGTTACACACTAGTTAAATGTTTTATTTTGTGCTGGTGTTCCATACATTTACAGAATAATAGAGTAATTAAACTCTTTCAGTTCTGCACAGTTGTAGGAACCATAACTATGAGGAAAAATCCGCCAGAACCTCTAAACCAGTCCCTAGTTTAAATCTGGAGATTATGTTATCTCATCATTTGTATGCATGTAACTTTAATCTGTTTTTGTTGTAAATAGAATTAATTCAGTGAACCTTTGGGAAACCCAGAAACCTGTATGTAGGAGGAATTAAGTACATACAGGGTAGATCTATACATTTGGTGAATTAGATCAGTGAATTACAGACATATAGATTTACAAAATAGCAGTGCATGTCTATTGTAGATTTTCCTTTTATAATAGGGACTGCATGAAAGAGTGTATAGTTTAATACTATAATTTCAAGTGCCATATATATATATATATATATATATATATATATATATATATAATTAGGTAGTAAAGGAACAGGACTAAATATGTCACTAATCAAGTAAACAAATGTGGTTTGAGAATTATAGATATAAAACTGGGGTTAATACCCTTCCCAAAGCAAGGGTCACAATTTTATAAATACTGGAAATTACAAACTGGGAAAGATAACAGTTAATTTCTCCATCATATCTTTATTATGTTTAGAAGTGTAGTCTAAACACCACATAGACTGAAAATCCTTTGCTAAGAAAAACTAGAATTACATAGTTGCAGAAAATGTCATAAGTAACTATTACAATGGAACCCAAATTAAGGAGTATAAAGAGAGTCCACTGTTGGATTCATAGAATACACCTGAAAATTCAGACTCTGTGTAAATGGGAAAATCCCCTTCACTGAGGGATTATAACTTGACAACTTTTGTATCAAATAGACTGATAGTCAATTTTGCTATTATGTGAGAAGGAACATAAAGTAAATTAAGATGAGAACATCTCTAACTTTCTTCAATTAAACTTAAGAAGACCATTTATGAATGGGAAAATAATTAGCAGGAGTATAAAAAAATATATATACATATTATTGAGTTGTCCATAATAATAGAGACAAGGAATAGACATATCCTGTATATATATATATATATATATATATATATATATATATATATATATATATATAAAGATATATATGAGCCACTTGTGGAAGCAGGATATCCTAGTGCTATTATAATATTCCAGAACTTGATATACAGGAAATTTCAACATCCGAATGAAAACTATTAATAGTCATAATTTCTGGCAGAGTTTAATATTGCAATAAATACTTTTTATGACAATAAAAATGTTAAACTGTCTAAACAAATTATGTAGAACAACGTGAGGAGAATTGGCTTCTCTCCGACTAGCATACTGTGAATACTGTGAATACCAGGAGTTTGGGAAATTGGCATTTAATATACAGTAGTTCGAAACGTAAATGTCAATCTATGAAATCTACGCCACAGTACCATCAATTTTATCATGTGTTCGGTGTATTAAAAATGCATGCTGGCGTGGCATATCACAAACAACATATAGATACATGTATCCTCAAGCATGGACGTATTCAAAACTAATAAACTGGAAAAGCAACAAGGTGTCCACAAATAAGATGACGAGGAGGATTGAACAAGTTAACGTGGCCAAATCCCTTAGTCAAACATGCCAACAAGACACAACGAATGCAATGACAATTAAATGTGCATATCTCCACATCACTCAGCATCAGAGATATGTACGTAAAGAATAAACGATACGATGGTCATGCTCACAATACTTTCATACCCTTGACAGGAGGGTAAATATCAATAGACCATGAATAATTCGCAATTCAACGGTGGGGTAATAAGAATTGAAATATACAAAGATTAAAAACCCATCGAACACCACATTTAATACGTAAGAGAATTCTATTGAATAAAAACTTAGATTTAATAAGCCTATCAAGGTGTGCATAACATTCATGAGTAAATTGTCATGTATGAGGACTATATAAATGTGGTAGGGTATATGTATCATTTACTATATGCATAGATAGAAAAGCATGGGAGTAAATACAACCATATAATAGAAATGGTGAAATATATGTGTAAATTTAATCAAGATGGTGAAGAATAAGTGTAAATACCATCAGCCACAACCATTAGTGGAAGAAAAAAATAAAACTATACTCCCAAGAGTAATAGGAGGAATAGTAACTCTACCCCATAACAGATCATACTTGACGAAATTCGAAATCAGAATTGAATAACTGTGGCCAATAGAAGCACTGAATTAAATTATAAATAGAAGAAAAAAAAAATTCTAGGGTGGAAGGAAGAGACGTTACAAATGGTATCAGAGCTCATGTTATACAAAACTAGGCTGTTGTTGTGTGTGCTCACTATATAAATGATTTACTGTTGAAAAAAATAAATTATTTACTGATATGTGTTGTGTAGTGTACAGTGGTGTTGGAATGGCAGAAGGTGAGGAAATTTATGTCGATCTGTGTGATGAAGATAATACACCAAATCCCAACGCTCCGGTGATGGCTATGTTGCACAGTTTGCAACGAGAAATGGCTGCGCTAAGAAGCTAGAATGACAGATTGTCATTAGCCAGTGAGGAGCACGAAAAGCTCATCAGATAATTCACTTCGCGGAACAGCCAAGAGGGTGAAGGTTCCAGGAAGAGGAAGAATGATGAGTCTAAGGATGATGATGCTGTTAGGCATCAGTATAAGCGGAAAAAGGAATTACAGGGGGAATTCCGAAAGATCAAACCTCCCTCCTATGATGGGGAGAAGGAGGAAGATGCTGAAGCCTGGTTGTTGAACATGATTAAGTATTTCTAGGTCTATGAATATGAAAGCAATCTGAAGGCCAGATTAGCTGTTTACCAGCTACAAGGTAAGGCTACCTTGTGGTGGGAGGAGACGAAAATGGTTCATGCCATTGATGAAAAGACAATTACTTGGAAAGATTTCCAGGTTAAGTTTAAAAACCACTATTTAAATGAACGTTATTATGATGATAAAGCAAAATAATTTCATGAGCTTAGACTGGGACAACTTACTATTGATGAGTTTTTCACCAAGTTTACTAATTTGTTGAGATATGTCCCTTACATTAGGGAAGAGAAGGCCAAGGTACAAAGGTTTTTGAACTGTTTTCCTACTGTGTACAAAGAGAATATTGAGTTTGATAACCCAAAAACTATGGATGAGGCAGTGAGGAAATCTAGATTATTCTACCAGCAGTTTAAAGGAAAGGTTGAGAATGGAAAAGGCTGGTTAAACAAAAGTTAAATTAAAGGGAAGAAACCGAAACCAGCTTACTTAAGGAATTTTGGTAGGGACCATCATAGGAAAAATTTTAATAAACCAAAAGAAATCCAAACAGCGCAATCTCAAATTGGTTCCAAACAACAAGCTGAAGGAAATAAAAAGGAAGGCACAGTCAAAATGAGCGAACCTTTGAAATGCTGGGGATGTGGACAACCCCATATTTTGAGGGATCGTCCCCACCGAAACATTCAAATGATTATGAGAGATCGAGAAGCTACCACAGTAAATGAAATAGCAAGAAATATACCCACTATCAGTGCAGCCTTGGAAAATCGACAAGCAGAACACCGAGCTACCATGGTTGAAATGGCGGGTAAGATTTATGACCAATCTGTTACGGTTTTGATTGATCCGGGTGCTTCTTTGAGTTACATTAGTCCAAAAATAGTAGAAAAATGCAATCTCAAAACTGAAAAATTTTAGCAGTCTTGGTTGGTCCAGCTAGCCACTGGAACCAAGAGAAAGGTAACACATAAATTACCCCACATAGAAATTAAATTAAATGATTTTTATACAGAAGTGAATTTAAACATTCTACCCTTAGGCTCATATGACTTGCTGATAGGAATGGACTGGCTGGAAAAGAGAAAGGCTATGATGAACTGCTGGGATAAAACCTTGCAATGAATAGATGAAGAAGGAAAACCTGTTATTCTCAAAGGAAAACCAAAACCTATCTCTGTAAGACAAATATCAGCACTGCAATTAAAAAGAATAGCTAGGAAAGGATACCAAGTATATGCAGTACATGTAGAAGAGACAAAATATAAACCTGAAGAAAATCTGCTGGATATTTTACCAGTAGTGAGAGAGTTTAAGGAAGTCTTTCTAGAGGAGATTCCTCATCTTCCCCCCAAAAGAGAGATTGACTTTTCAATCGATTTGGTGCCGAGAGCAACACTTGTTTCCTGAGCCCCTTATCGAATGAGTCCCCCCGAACTCATGGAACTAAAAATGCAATTGCAAGAATTGCTAGATAAGGGCTATATCCGACCGAGTGTGTCTCCTTGGGGAGCACCGGTTCTATTTATGAAAAAGAAGGATGGAACCTTTAGGATGTGCATTGATTATCATCAACTGAACAAGTTGACCATTAAAAATAGATACCCTTTGCCCAGAATTGATGATATTTTTGACCAAGTGAGAGGAGCTTCAGTATTTTCGAAGATTGACTTAAGGAATGGTTATCACCAGCTCAGAATTAAGGAAGAAGACATTAGTAAAACAGCTTTTTGAACTAGGTATGGTCACTAAGAATTTGTAGTCCTACCTTTCGGTTTGACAAATGCCCCTGCCACCTTTATGTGCCTAATGAATAGTGTGTTAAACAAGTACTTGGATAAATTTTTACTTGTGTTCATAGATGATATTTTAGTTTATTCCAAAAATGAGGAGGAGAACAAAGATCACTTGAGGATAGTGCTGCAAACTTTGAAAGAAAACCAGTGATATGCCAAATTCAGTAAATGTGAATTCTATAAGGACAAGATCCAATACTTGGGACTTATTATTTCTGAACAAGGGTTGGATGTTGACCCTGAAAATATAAATGCTATTAAAGAATGGCCTGTGCCTACTGATGTTTCAACAATAAGATCATTCATGGGGATTGCAGGTTATTATCGCAGATTTGTGGAGAGATTTTCTGCCATAACATATCCCATAACATCATTACAAAAGAAGGGTGTAAAATTTGAGGGGACTGAAAAATGCCAAAATAGTTTTGAACAAATCAAACTAAAACTCACTACAGCCCCTATACTGAAGATTGCAGATCCTGATAAAGAATTTTTTGTATGTATAGATGCCTGTAGAGAGGGGTTGGGAGGAGTCCTTTTGCAGGAAAATTCAGTTATTGCATATGAATCTAGGAAACTGAAGACACATGAACAAAACTATAGTGCATATGACTTGGAGTTGGCTACTATTATTCATGCCTTGAAGATGTGGCAGCACTATCTTCTCGGGAAAAAATTTACATTAATGACTGATCATATTAGTCTTAAATATTTCTTTTCCCAAACTGATTTGAATGCTAGACAAGCCAGATGGCTGTCTTTTCTGAGTGAATTTGATATGGACATAAAACATATCAGAGGGAAATAAAATAAAATTGCTGATGCTTTGAGCAGAAATGCTTGCCAAAATATAAACAGCATTGGAAGTAGTGTAAAATTGGAGTTAGAAGATTTAGTGAAATAGGTAGCAGACTAGGATCCAAATTATGAGAACCTATAGGTGAAAAAACTAAAGAAGGAGATGGTTGAATACACTCAAAACCGGAAAGGATTGATCTGCTACAAAAACAGATTATATGTTCCCAATGTAGAGTCTTTCAAAAGAGAGATCCTAGATGAATATCACAAACAGCCTTATGCAGGGCATCCTGGATATCAGAAAATGTTAACAGCTTTGAAAAAGAAGTTGTTTTGGCCAGGAATGAAAAGAGATGTAGTAGAATATTTAGCTAGATGCATGGAGTGTCAACTAGTTAAAGTTGAACATCAACATCCTGCTAGTATTTTAAATCCTTTGCCGATTGCAGAATGGAAATGGGATACCGTTTCTATGGATTTCATAACAGGGTTACCCAAAACCATGTACCAACATGATTCAGTGATGGTAGTAGTAGACACTTTAACCAAAGTTGCACACTTCATACCGGTGAAATCTACTTTCGGGATAGCCCAAGTAGCGGATGTGTTCCTGAAGGGGGTAGTAAGGCTCCATGGGGTCCCAAAGGTGATTGTTTCGGATAGAGATGCTAAGTTCACCACATCTTTTTGGAAAGGTTTGTTTGGGGGCATGGGCACTAAATTGAATTTCAGTACTGCCTATCACCCTCAGACCGACGGGCAGACAGAGAGAACTAATCATATTTTGGAGGATATGCTGAGAATGTATGTGATGGATAAGCCATCAAAGTGGGAAGACTACTTGCATTTAGCTGAATTTGCCTATAATAACAGCTATCAATCCTCCATTAAGATGAGTCCGTTCGAAGCACTCTATGGAAGGAAATTTCGTACTCCTTTGAGCTCTAGCCAGCCTGAGGATAAGCTCATTACAAGAGATGGAAAGAATTTTTAAATAAATACAAAGAAAAATCAAGATAGCACAAGATCGCCAAAAGAACTATGCTGATAAGAAGAGGGTACATCAAGAATTTAAAGTGGGGGAACATGTGTATTTGTGTATTAAGCCAAAAAAGAGCATACTTTATGCTGGAAGTTGTGCAAAACTGGCCCCTAGATATTGTGGTCCATTTGAAGTGTTAGAAAGGGTGGGACCAGTGGCTTACAAGCTAGCCTTACCGCTCCATGTTAGAGTTCATGATGTGTTTCATGTTTCATTATTAAAAAGATATGTACATGATGCTTCTCACATAGTTGATTGGAATGTGGTACAGGTGGAACCAGAAGGGGAGTTCCTTCCAGAACCGCTTCAAATATTGGAGCGGGAAGAAATTGAATTGAGGAATCGGACGGTAGCAAGAGTAAAGGTGCAGTGGAAGAACTTTACTGCCGAAGAAGCTACCTAAGAAAGAGAAGCTGAAATGATGGAGAAATATACATTTTTGTTTGGAAAAAAAAATGAACTCTGGTAGTTAGATACCAACACCGAGGATGGTGTTTTCTTTCAGAGGGGGAATATGTAACACCCGTAGTTTATGTGTTTGATTTTCAAAACTAGACGTTTGAACTTTAAATCCAAAGGGGAGTGGACCCCAAAGGAAAAGTATTTTATGGATGTAATTAAATATTTAATTTTGAAAAAATGAATAAAATAATTCTGTGCAGATTGACCAAAATGAGAATTATGAGATCACTTGCTAAATCCATGAGAATGGATAAAGGCAAAATATTTCCCCAAAAATATTTCAAAAATCCTTGAAAGAATTTATTTCCAAATTAGATTTTGAGGAAAATATAGTTTCCCCAATGATGTGGAGAGTAGTTTGGAAGAGGTAAAAATATGGGAAAAGAAGAAAGAAGCTTTAAAATCCCCTAAATAGGGAAGCCTAGGCAAATAGAAAGAAAAGCATCCTGATATTCTGGACGCAGAATTAGAAACGGGCTTTGGGAAGCAAAAGCTTAAATAAGCTATTCCTGAACAGATTAAAGGTTGGTCTGTTCGGGAGGTGGTCTCATCTTGGGGGTGAGTTCTAGAGATAGAGGGACTCTAAGGTTGGGAGGACTGGTCAAATACCAAAGTGGTATGCTCATAGTGTTATGAATGATTAAAACTATCTGTTGTTATGTGTAAAAGTTAATGATTGTAGTTACACACTAGTTAAATGTTTTATTTTGTGTTGGTGTTCCATACATTTACAGAATAATAGAGTAATTAAACTCTTTCAGTTCTGCACAGTTGTAGGAACCATAACTATGAGGACAAATCTGCGAGAACCTCTAAACCAATCCCTAGTTTAAATATGGAGATTATGTTATCTCATCATTTGTATGCATGTAACTTTAATCTGTTGTTATTGTAAATAGAATTAATTCAGTGAACCTTTGGGAAACCCAGAAACCTATATGTAGGAGGAATTAAGTACATACAGGGTAGATCTATACATTTGGTGAATTAGATCAGTGAATTACAGACATATAGATTTACAAAATAGCAGTGCATGTCTATTGTATATTTTCCTTTTATAATAGGGACTGCATGAAAGAGTGTATAGTTTAATACTATAATTTCAAGTGCCACACACAGATATATATATATATATATATATATATATATATATATATATAATTAGGTAGTAAAGGAACAGGACTAAATATGTCACTAATCAAGTAAACAAATGTGGTTTGAGAATTATAGATATAAAACTGGGGTTAATACCCTTCCCAAAGCAAGGGTCACAATTTTATAAATACTGGAAATTACAAACTGGGAAAGATAACAGTTAATTTCTCCATCAGATCTTTATTATGTTTAGAAGTGTAGTCTAAACACCACATAGACTGAAAATGTTATGCTAAGAAAAACTAGAATTACATAGTTGCAGAAAATGTCATAAGTAACTATTACAATGGAACCCAAATTAAGGAGTATAAATAGAGTCGATTGTTGGATTCATAGAATACACCTGAAAATTCAGACTCTGTGTAAATGGGAAAATCCCCTTCACTTAGGGATTATAACTTGACAACTTTTGTATCAAATAGACTGATAGTCAATGTTGCTATTATGTAAGAAAGAACAGAAAGTAAATTAAGATGAGCACATCTCTAAATTTATTCAATTAAATTTAAGAAGACCATTCACTACAAGAAAAAAGGACATTGGTGAGGGGTGAAAATGGTCACGATAAGCTCATTGGTGAGGGTCAAAAGAGTCTTCGTCACCAAAAATTGAACGTCACCAAAGGTGGCGTCGCCGAAAGTATAGGTGTTGTGGTGACATTCAAGGTCCATCACCAATAATGATTTATAGTGAAGGATAGTGACCGTCACCATTTCATATGAGCAATGGTGACGGACAATAGCCTCCGTCACCAAAAAACTAAACGTCACCAAAGGTGGCATCACTGAAAGTATGTGTTGTGGTGACATTCAAGGTCTGTCACGAATATTGATTTATAGTGACGGATAGTGACCATCACCATTTCATATGAGCAATGGTGACGGACAATAGCCTCCATCACCAAAACACTGAACATCACCAAAAGTGGCGTCACCGAAAGTATGTGTTGTGGTGACATTCAAGGTTCGTCACGAATATTGATTATAATGACGGATAGTGACCGTCACCATTTCATATGAACAACAACGATTTTTTGTGATGGACCTTTCATGGCCGTCACTATTGGTGCATATATATGGCGACGTTCATTGACCGTCACCATAAACTCATTTGTGACATCAAGTTCTGTCACGAATAATCACTATAATGACAAAAAATGACCCTCACCATTTCATATCAACAAAAACGATTTATGGTGATGGAACCTTTTTTGTCGTCACTATTGATGTGTATATATGGTAGCGTTCATTGACCGTCACCATTTCATATTTTGGTGAGGGTCGAAAAATGTCACCATAAGCTCATTGGTGATGGTCATAATAGCGTCCGTCACCAAAAACTAATCGTCACCATTCCATATGAATATCAGGGCACGATGGAATCGAATCACCAACCTCCTGCTTGTAAAGCAAGTGCTCTTCCATTGAGCTAGCACCCTTTAAAGAATTATACTTTTAAAAATTATATCTTGAAACTCTATAGAATGTAAATTCTACAACTTTCAATAAATTTAAGTCTTGACAATCTTTTACTAAACAAGAAAAACATCATCGAAGTTGCATGTCCCTACCTAATGGTTATGGAAGTTATGAAAAGTGGGTTGAGGGAAAAATAGTTACGTATAAGAGACACTACAACAAACCAACTCCTCAATGTTTCTCCAATGACTGCCCAAGAGGGTCCTCACTATTGCTCCGAACATTTCCCAAGAGACTCCTTAATGTTGCTCCAAAAACCAATTCCACCTTCACAAATTCCTCATAAATGCTCACACTAATGTAATGAGGTAGTTTTGAGGAAATGAGAGGGGTTGGGTAGCTTTTATAGATTTGAGACAGGTTAGAGGGCATACCAAAATCCTAAAAGCCAACTTAAATCTAATTTGGGGTCTGAAATTCGTCGTTTTGGTGGGTCGCGATCGAGTTTCACTGGCTCGGCCGAGCCAAGACGGACTTTATCGAGCCGGCCGGTTTGTTACCGAACCGGCCGAGTTAGTGACCGACTCAGTCGATTCAGTAACAAACCGGCTTTTGGCCCAATTTTTGTACCAAGCTGACCCAATCGGGGGGTTGGCTCGGGCAACTTGGTAGAATTTTAAAACATTGGTTGAAACATCTTGGAAGATTTTTTATTTTCTAATAATCAATGGCTAATTGTTCTAAGAAGGCAAGTGCTCTAAATTGTTATTTAATGCTAGCATTTATTATCTTGCATCTTGTAGTTATTGAGTAATTGTATCATTAACATCTCTTGTTTATTACTGTCACTTGTTAAATTGGAACTTGTCTTGTGGTTGAGATTACCCTTTATAAGCATTGTAAAGTACTTGATATCTTAAAGCAAATCCTAACCAAGTAAATTTGAGTAATCTCACCTAAATACACACTCATTCACCTTGCATAGCATTCTAAGCTACTCTTGCATATAATAACTTACTTCCAAGCATAAGCTTGGTTGATAGAAACAATAGGACCTCTTTTCTAAATTTAGATTGAAATACTTAGCACCTTTTTAGTGATTAACACAATGACCTTGCAGTCGTCAAAGCCACAGTCTCTGCAATGTCGGAGGCATCGGGTGGTTAGTGTTGAATTGTGCAACTTGGGAGGTACTTCAAGCCCAAGGGTTTGGGGTTTGGAGGACAAAGTCCCAGAAGGGCAACTTGTGGGCTTGGAACCCAAGTGTGGGATTTTGGCACCCAATGAGTTTTGGGACACAACCAAGAAGAAGACATAGCATATGATGGAAAAGGATGATAGTGCTCGGCGATATGATTCTAACGCATCGAAAATCGTCTGATTCTGAGTTGTCGTTTGGGAGATATGAATTTTTGAAGATGACGTAATTATTAATTCGCCAAGTAGGCCGACTTGAAGGAATTTGGAGATGTCTCTTCATCATGATTTCATGGAGGATAACTTGTCTATAAAAGGAGGATGAGTTAGTATTGTTTGAGCATCCGAATTGGGCAAGTACATCTCTGAATTTGTTTGGGTTTAGCCGCAATTGGAAGAGGCCTTGTAAGGAGCAAATTAGGACAGCGTGGAGGAGGCTTATTTGCATAGAGGAGAGGTCGAGTTGTTGTAGGTACATCGTGCCTCTTCTAGGATTTTTTTAGGCCTCATTTAAGGTTTGTCCCAAGCTCAGACTTGCTGGAACAAAGGCCGCAGGAAGAGGAGCTGTTTGCGAACTGTTTTGAGGGCTTCACGTGGAGAAGGAAGGTGGATTGGGTATGATGTAAGGGAGCCGCAGTGGATTGTGGTAGGCCGCAAGCCTAGCCACTCCAAACAGGGCAGCGTGGAGTCTTTAAAGGCTGCAACATGCCCACAACAACAACCCATACATAGGGCACCTTGTCTTGCCTAGGTCACAGCTAGAAGGAGGTTGTCCAGTGGCTGGTTAGTGTTTGTTGCAGCCTACAAAGTTCCCTAACCAGGACAGCAATACTACAGTATTGTAACAGCAGTGTTTGTGGAGGTGTATTGGGTCAAGAAGTGACTGAATCAGATCAATTTGGTTGTTGACTGTGGAAGCCAAGTAGTGAAGTGGACAAGGGTGTCGAGAGCACTTCAAGTGGTGGCAGAATCCACAGTGGATGGTTGGGTTTCATAGAGCTGTAGGAGGGTAGCGAGATTGGCTACCCAAAGTAGCCCTAGACAAGCTATCTTGAAGGACGAAGAGAAGTTGAAGGTTGGGTTAAGGATAGGGCCGAAGTGCAACACTCTGATGTGTAAGAGTTGTTGCTAGCCTGGCAGATTGGAGCTCGGGTGTTGGCCAGCCTAGAGAAGCAGATTGGATCATGCCAAGTTCACTCTACAGAAAGATGTGCAGCAGTGGTAGGGGGCAACTCTCCTGGAGTCTCGATGTGTAGATGCCTTGATGGCCTAAGGCACTGCTAATGAGCAGAATGGAAGCGAAGGACCGGTAGGAAGAAATACGACATTGTGTTTGTCAATGTATCTTGTTTACCATAGAATATTGTATTATTCAGATTTGATCTAATATAATGAAGATTGGGGATTATACATTATTATACAATTTTGTTTAAAACTATGTCTATTGTGCATATGTGATTTACTGCTTTATATTTTCCATTGTGAAAAGTACTTTATGGTTGAGATTCTTGGTTTGTTAACGTATGTGATTTAAGACTCTAACCTAGATCCAAGGTCACGAAAATTCAACATGGTATCAGAGCGTATCTGAACTACTTTGGAAGCTAGTAAATCATAGTTTACGTAGCGAAGTACAGTGTGAGAGGGAGTTGGTTGCATTGTGAGTTAAAGAAGTCACTACAATGTCGAAGTTGCAGGAAAGTCCCCGGTATGAGGATAGGTTGGAAGGGTTGTCCAACTATACTCTTTGGAAGGAAATGATCAAGCTTGTCTTGCAGGTCAACAGGATCTGGGAGTTTGTCGAGAAGGAAATCGAGAAACCAACAGACCCTAAGGAGTTGGATGTATGGGAAGATTTGGATACGAAGGCAAGGTTGATCATCCTTGACAATGTGAAGGATTCCTTGATACCGCATGTGTCTGGGAAGAACAATGCACATGAGATGTGGATGAATCTTCAGAATTTTTTCCAGAACAAGAATGAGAACTAGGTGTTGGTAGTGGAGGATAAGTTTAAGTCCACCAAGATGATACAAGGCGAGGGAACAACTTCGTATCTGAAGAGGTTGTCTCAGGTTCGAGATGAGCTTGTTGTCATTGGGGTCAAAGTTTCAGATGAAGAGATGGTGAGGATTGCCTTGAAAGGGTTCATCTCGGAATGGAAACATTTCATCAAAGGAATCATTGCCCAGGAGAAGTTGCCAGACTAGAATAGATTGTGGGACGACTTCATTTAGGTTAAATTGCAAGACGAGGATCTTCATTCTTCCAAGAAGGAAGATGAGGATGTGGAACTTGCAAACAGAATGAAGGGTAAGAGAAAGAGGGACTTGACTAAAATGAAGTGTTTTCACTGTGGTAAAATGTGTTATTTTTCTTCGAATTGTCTGAAGAAAGAAAAGGAGAGAGAAATGAAGAAAGGGAAGCAGGTTACTTTTCTTGTCAATAAAGCAAAGAATGATGAGCCCACTAAAAGATTGGAAGAAGAAGAAGAAGACATTGCTATTATTTCTCATTTCTCGCAGGGTACTATCCGAGAGGATGGATGGTGCATGGACAGTCGTGCGATGAAGAATATGACTGGATCACAGGATTTATTTGAGACTCTTGTTGAATGGGACTTGAAGTTGCACATGGTGTTGGAAAACAAGAGTCAGTTGGAGATCCGAGGATTGATGGTGGTGCCATTCAAGATGGAGAGGGGATGTATGATGCAGGTCCAAGATGTATTGTTTGTACCAAGACTCAGATATAGTGTGATCTTTGTCTCAATGATGGAGAGGAAGGGGTTTGAGGTCTTGTTCCAGGATGGGAAGGTAAGACTCGAGCCTAGAGGCTCTAATTCTGATGGGATTGTGCTTGAAGTCAGGGAGCATGGTCTCTACAGGTTGACGGGCAAGCCTGAGGATCATGGGAAGAAGCAGGGACAGGTATAGGTTCTAGAAAATCAGCAGCAGGTGCAGGTGCAGGTGCAGGTGCAGGTGCAGGTTTCAGAGGAGAAGGTACAGGTTCCCGAGAAGAAGGTACACTTTTCCAAGAAGGTCCAAGTTATAGAGGCTCGGAGGGAGTCGAGTTCTAGAGGGAGTTTGCAGATATAGAGGAGACTCTGCAACCCAAGAAGAGTGCTTGGTCAGCGGGGAGCAAGGGTGTTTCCACATCCAGCAAGAAGGAATCGTGGCTAGATTGGAAAGAGATTCAAGAGTAGAAGAAGAAGTAGGAGGCTTCCAGTAACAACGACACTTCCGAGAAAAGCATAGTGCATGCTACAGGGATTGCTGCAATTGTGAGAAATAAGAGTTGGGCAAGTGTTGCGAGCAGTGACGATGAAGACGAAGTACTTCCTTGGCATGGAGGTACCTCCCTTGCTAAGAGGGAGTGTTGAATTTTGTAGCTTTGGAGGTACTCCAAGCCTAGGGGTTCTGGGTTTGAAGGACAAAGTGCCACAAGGGAGATTTATGTGGGCTTAGAACCCAAGTGTGGGGTTTTGGCACCCATAGAGTTTTGGGGAAAAACCAAGAAGAAGACACAGCATCTGATGGATGAGGATGATAGTGTTCGGCAATACAATTCTAACGCATAAAGAATCGTCTGATTCTGAGTTGTCGTTTGGGAGATATGAATTTTTGAAGATGACATAATTATTAATTCGTCAAGTAGGCCGACTTGAAAGAATTTGGAGGTGTCTCTTCATCATGATTTCATGGAGGATGACTTGTCTATAAAAGGAGGACGAGTTAGTATTTTTTGAGCATCTTAATTGGGCAAGTACATCTCTGAATTTGTTTGGGTTTAGCCACAGTTGGAAGAGGCCTTGTAAGGAGCATATTGCCACAGTGTGGAGGAGGCTTATCTGCGTAAAGGAGAGGCCAAGTTGCTGTAGGTACAGTGCCTCTTCTAGGTCTGTTTTAGGCCTCATTTAAAGTCTGTCCCAAGCTCGGACTTGCTGGAACAGAGGTTGTTGGAAGAGGAGCTCTTTGCACACTGTTTTGAGGGCTGCACGTGGAGAAGGAAGGTGGATTGGGTATGTTGTAAGGGAGCCGCAGTGGACTGTGGTAAGCTGCAGGCCTAGCCACTCCAAACAGGCCAGCATGGAGTCTTTAAAGGCTGCCACATGGCCACAACAACAGCCCATACATAGGGCACCTCGTCTTGCCTAGGCCACAGCTAGGAGTAGGTTGTCCAATGGCTGGTTAGTGGTTAGTGCAGCCTGCAAAGTGCCCTAACCAGGATAGCAGTACTACAGTATTGTAACAAAAGTGTTTGTGGAGGTGTTTTGGGTCAAGAAGTGACCAGATCAGATTAGTTTGGTTGTTGACTGTGGAAGCCAAGCAATGAAGTAGACAAGGGTGTCGAGAGCACTTCAAGTGGTGGCAGATTCCGCAGTGGATGGTTGGGTGTCATAGAGTTGTTTGAGGGTAGCAAGATTGGCTACCCAAAGTAGCCCTAGACAAGCTATCTTGAAGGATGAAGAGTATTTTAAGGTTGGATGAAGGACGGTGCCGAAGTGCAACACTCTGATGTACAAGAGTTGTTGCTAGCTTGGCAGATTGGAGCTCGGGTGTTTGCTAGCCTAGAGTAGATTGGATCAGCCAAAGTACACTCTACAGAAGGGTGTGTAGCATTGTTAGGGGGGCAACTGAGTTTCCAGTCTTTCCAGATGAAGCTCTTGCAAGTAAATCTCTGCATAGCGTAAATGAAAATCATTGCTTGTCAAAGATAAAACTATAGCCATATAACTAAGAAATCTATTTGAACAAAAATTCATGAAAACAACAAAAATTTTGGAGTAAAGAAAATCACCTAACACCTTCCACATCCCCTTCTGATACCATATGATGAAGAAAATTTGAGTATCCTGTACAAATTCCAAGACAGATGAAGGAGATGGCTCTATCCATGTAGTCTCAGAATCTTTTGATGGATCACTACCATGAGCAACCATGAAATCTATGAGTTTTTACCCACAAAAAAATTATATATTTCAGTCTTACTTCAAGACTCACTCAATGAAAAATAATGATAATCCTGTTGCAATTAGTTTTGACAAAAGAAGTATGCCTCTCTTCCAAAAAGTGGTTACCACGGTACTCAGCGTTTATAGCAAAAATAATTTTAATGTCCGGTAAAATTTGGTCCATCATTAATCGATAATCATGTTTATGGAAAAATATTTCTTCACACGGCCAGTCCTTATTTTTGTTTAACATTGATGGAAAGTCATGTAGCACATTTTCCACATTCTATGGTGAAAGTGCTTGTTTAATTGTGCCATCTTGTGATATAGTAACTAGCAAGCAACACGAGGAAATAACAAATCTGTGAGCAAGCTGCATATGTACGGACTAAATACACTTCACATCAGTTGCATGAAAATATACCATAAGTTAAAATTAAAACTAATCAAAAGAGAAGCCTTACATTTCAAATAGCAACATAAAGCTTCCATATGTTCTTGCTTGTCTAGACTTGCGGGGAGGGCTAGAGGAATCTCCTGCAAATGGCGTAAAAATATGCAAATGACATTGCATGAAAAGTGGATCTCCTTGAAAGCTTGAGCTGACCCAAGCATTCACGATCATCTTCCACGGCTCTCTTGGGATTCCAACACCAACAACACTAGCATATTCGAGTGGCTACCTTTGAGCCTTGACAACAGCAGAGATGCTACTCCCTATAGACTTAGGTTATTCCACACCATGACAAATCTCATTAAATATCTAACAAGTGTGTTTCATATAGAGGGTACCATGTTTGCACATTCTACGAGGAAGAAAAGGGAATTGAAGATTGGACTTCTCAACTACAAACGAAGGGTAAAGACACAATATAACTACCGGAATTGATCCGGTGCACATCTCAACCAAGGTGCAACCAAAACTCCGGAGCATCAAATTCAAAAATTCCATTTCACCTTCATCCCAAAAAATGTTCAAAGAAGACTTCTTGGTACAGTTCCCAGTCAGTTCAAAGAAGACTTCTTGAGTGGTCCCAAGCTTGGGGGATGTATAATGAGGATTCAACATAGTACACTCCACACATGAATGTGTCCTTGTCACATCATCCTCGGAGGTTGAGTGAGGTCTTACGCATTGAGGTTTCTTCAAAAATTACGGAAGACCAACATCGAAACTCTGCTTGCCCTCTTGCATCCAAAAGAAGTTGGATGGTTTGATATACAGACACCTTTACATAAAGCTGCCGCAACACTACATGAGAAATATCTTCACCACATATCTTCATACGCGTTTCCAATAAGATTCATTAATGCATATTAGTATCACCCTTATAAATATTTATTAAATCTCACATACCATTAAAAACTCACACTTTTTTTAATCACAAATTCAATTCTGAGACATTCTACAAACAATGAACCGAAATTAAAATCAAATTTGTAGATGCATAATCTATAATGTAGTGATATTAGAAACTATTTACTCCAGCATTTCTTTGCATCACTTCTTATTTGCTCACCATTTGTTTCTTTGCCTCCTTAGCTTTCTGGTACAAATCTTGTAAAATCATGAGTTTGGGGAAGGGGTGGTTTTGAAAAGAAAATAAACATCATAATAAGGTTTACATTTGTCTCTATCTCCTTTTGTGATGCTTCCATTAGTGAAACCTCTTCTTTTGAGAATCACCAAAAGATATAATGGGTAACATGTTGGTTTTCCAAGCTTTAGGACACCCATGGAAACCATGTTAGATAAGAAACTAATCTCATGGAAAGTGTTCTTGTGATTTCCCATTCCACGGAGTTATCATATCCAAAAACCATATAACATGAATGCATTATATTTTATGCTCTTCTAAATATCAATGCAATTCTAATTCTATGCATGGTAGGCGGGAGATAAGACGATGTTCCATATGCCGAGAGGACCCTCCATCACGAAAGAGACGAGGGAGGCATTGGATATTATTGCTTTGTAACATCGAGACCCTTGTTAATAAATTTGTGAAACCTTCATCGGCAAACCCCGGCCCGCGAGGACCGGGAATGTACCACACTCGATGGGTACTATATCAAGCAGTCTCCGTCACATTTGAGGATGAACAAGTCAATTCTTCAATACCATCTACAACGAGGAGGCGTCTGACTTCCTACCCTTCATTTCCTAACGAGCGCATGTAGCATCAGAGTTGCAAAAACGAAAAGAAGAGCTTGATCAATTTGTGAGGGCAAAGGCGGATCAGTTGAGGAAATCTCTTGAAGAGAATAGGCGAGGCATCTATCTATGCTTTCTATGATTGAGGAAAGTGTCTTGAGGAAAATAAGGAAAAGATTCGAATGGAAGAGATTCAATCTTAGAAAGCAGAGAACTAGAGGAGAAGGTCAACATTTGGCCAGAGCATATGGAAAAGCAAAGCTAAGCATCGAAGCCATGGTGAAAATCCTTGAGAAAAACTATTTTGGTTTTACTATTTTGGTTCGGATATGGATTGTATTTAATTAACTCTATTTTGATTATATGCATCCTTACTAGCTATGCACTGAGAGAAATTTTCATATTTGTGTATAATGGTTTGGATTCATATGGATGTACATGAATGTATATTTTAATCGAAAATTTGAATATTTTATGTATTTTTAAGGTCATACATTTTTTTCGGTTGACACCGAGTTTCCGGTTTTAGAGGGTCCTTTGTTGGTTCTAATAACAATGAAGCAAACGGGATTCCCTTCCTTGCTCATGTCGGCGGGGAGCTCTTGTCGACCCATTTTTGGCTCTGGTTGTAATGATCTAAGTGAACATACATCTCCCTGTGGCCTTGATATGTGCAGTATATATCATGTATGTGACATTTTCAACAAAATAATTCAAAGCCTCTGGCATCTAGATTGGTGCAATTCAATAGTCAAGCTCATCCCAAAAAAGGGGGGGAAATTTGAATAGGTTCTACCGAAATGTTAATGCCGGATGGTCTAACCTCCACAAAAATGCACACGAATTTTCATTCGACCCTAATTTAGTTTCAATAATTAGTACTTTCTCATCTCTAATCCACAACGAACCCGGGAAGTCATTCATGATAGACAAAGATCATGATTTCTTTCCTTTGTCTTAATTTTTCAACAAAAACATTCAAAATTGGAACAATAAACTAATAAAGTTATTATTCATGTAAATAAACAGTGATTCTCATAACCACAACACGGAGATATCGGTTTTCCTATAGCTATCAATCTTTCGGTGGAAGACCACTTCTATTGGTGAACCATAAGAAGTCACATTCTTTTGAAGAAAAAACTACGGTTAACGAATATACATGTACTAATATGTCCTATCAAGTCAGAGCCTGATTACGATACCCACCTTGTGAACCTTGTTCCCTTTGACTACTACTGAGCCTACGTCTTTGAATGGCGGAATGATTTCCATGTATCTTTATTGTTCTTATCTATTGTTGGGAGATGTATAATAATCTTTGTCCTCTTCTTTGTTTGTCGGACTTGCTAGCAAACATTTGATTTGTGTATTCACTCTCATGTATTTGGCATTGTGAGATGACTTAGACTGCTTTTACTTTAATGACCTTTGGCATTCTTTTTGCCACTAAGTAAACTCACTTTCAACTATGTTGCTTTTAAAAATGCGTGTCATCGGCCTCAGCCAGTATCCATCTTACGCCGAACTTCTTGTTTTGGAGAATATAATTTATTCCCATCTGATTTCAGAGACCACTCCTCTTCATTGTTTTCATATATCAAACTATTTTGGTCTACGACTTGGTGTTGAATCCTCTTCTACTTTCATTTCAGTGAAATATATGAAAAATGTTATTCAATGCCCCTATTTTCATTTGACTGAACTTGTAATCACTTTATTAATAATTTTTTTTATTTACTAATGCATTTTTGAGGCCTTTTTTCCATATTCCTTTGGTTTCATCATTTGATCCTTTCCACTGAAATGTCTTTTCAACTAAACCCTTGGATATGGATTTGAATCTTTGAGTTTGAATGGATGGGAATTCTTCATCATCATGCGATTAGAGCAAAGGCGTATCAATTTTTATTGTGAAGGGAGTCAATGACCACGAGTTTTAGTCATCTGCTCCTTCTGTTTCATCCCTCCTCCTCCATGACTCTTGAGCAGCATCACCAAGATCGTGCTTTGTTCTCCAAAAGTATGAAGCAGATATGTAATTGAATGAAATCGAGAGAAAACCCTTGAATTAATGATCTACATAACCATGTGACCGGGCAAGCACAGTAACGACCTCCACGACATACGACACATATGTATCTAGAATTTCCTTCTGCTTGGAATTCTTGATACTTTCTTCAACGCATTACAATCCAAAGCCACCCATAAATACGGGGAATTAAAGAGTTATGATAGTAGCAATCATGTTACAATCCCAACATAGGCGATTAAGAAAAACTAAACATATGAATAATATAGGCATACGTGGACAAACAAAAAAGATGAATAGTGTATAAGGTAAGAAGCTTGCAAATCGATTATGAAAAGATTGCTAAGAATTAGGAACTATCAAATTTTCACGATTTATTCTCCACCTTTGACGATTTGTTGTTGAGTCGTTCCAAGTTTTCCCAGCGTATAATACCAAATTATTGAATCAGCGATCTTAAGTCATGCCTCACTCCAATTAGTCACTAGATAATGACAACATTCTTACCTTTAAAATTGATTTTTCCTAAGAAATGGAACACATGTTTCAGTACAGAATAAAGGAAAATGAGGGAGTCCCTTCCCTATAACATAAGAAACTATATCCATATAGCTGTAACTGAAAATTTCCAATTTCCTTTCCATAAATTGATCAATCATGCCTCAATCAAAACGAGGCATACTAACACAAGAAGCGTTGAATCCCAAATTTACATTCTCAAACATCTCCCAGTCTGAACAAGCCCTCCCTGCCCGATTCTTGTGCCATTTTTTTTCATTATAAACATTCACACATGCATTGTCCTGATCCATTTCTAAAAGAATGGTCATTTTCTTTGAATTTTTTCCACAGAAAATAACTCTGTTTCATATTCAGTTACTTTGTCAATTTATATTGAATTCCACGAATGCCATTGTCGAAGCAATGTTCATCTCAAGTAGTATAGGACAACAGCATGACTGCATATTGATTGCAACTAAGAAACAAATCCAACTCTACTTACATAGCATTGCACAATTTGCACTTTAGAATAGTGCACATCCATTAAAGCGCGAGTTCAATAGTAAGCATGACTCATCATGAAGACTTGCCATCTCTTACAATGGAAATTGCATGTTCTAGTATCTAGACTAACTTATAATGCAAATTATTGAATCACTGATCTTAAGTCACGCCTCACTCCAATTGAATCACTAGATAATGACAATAGTCTTACCTTTAAGATTTGATTTTTCCTATGAAATCAGACACATTTCCAGGTACACAGATAAAGGAAAATGAAGTCCTTCCCTATAACATAAGAAACTATATCCATATAACTGTAACTTGAAAATTTCCACTTTCCTTTCCATCGATTAGGTCAATCATGCCTCAATCACATACATGCATACTAACACAAAATATCAGTGAAGCCCAAAATTTACATTTCAAACATCTCCCAAGTCCCGAACAAACCCTTACACTGATTCTTGTACCATTTTTTTCATTATAAACATTCACACATGCATTGTCCCGATCCATTTCTAAAAGAATGGTCATTTTCTTTGAAGTTTTTCCACAGAAAATAACTCTGTTACTTATTCAGTTACTTTGTCAATTTATATTAAATTCCACGAATGCTATTGTCCAAGCAATGTTTCATCTCAAGTAGTATAGGACAACAACATGACTACATATTGATTGCAACTAAGAAACAAATCCAACTCTACTTACATAGCATTGAACAATTTTCATTTGAGAATAGTGCACATCCATTAAAGTGCAAGTTGAATAGTAAATATGACTAATCATGAAGACTTTCCATCTCTTACAATGGAAATTGCATGTTCTAGTATCTAGACTAACTAGACAACTACCTTTGTTTTTAAAACTCTAGCTTTTCTAACTATTTAATGGAGGGATAAAAAAGGTTTAAACTTGTATACAAAGGAATTCAGTTCATACATATTAATGCAAGGATATTATCAATATGAATAATTTTCTTCAAAACAACTAACAAGAAAATTTGGGAACATATTTGCATCCAATTTGCAAACCAATTCTATAGGTCCAAAAGTCCAAATTCTTTTATTCAACATATATAATTTGTATCGTATATGAGCTCATCTGATGTTATCTCAGCTAATACTGTATTTCACCTAAACAACCATGAGCCAAAGTAGTTAAAGCAAAACTCTTCAAATTTAGATACCTAGTGCAAATTTTATCTTAACAGTCAGGGCTAGAAAAAGCTCCCGATCACCCCAATTTATATTGTTTTCATAACATGTTGCATATGAGCAGCCATTCCCCGAAGTTTTTAAACCCAGTCCAGTCATTGCAGTTGATCGAGTTGATTGAGTCAATTCACTTTCACCAGGTTACCCCACATCTTATCAAGTACCAGTAGCATAAACGCCCATTCCCGTGCAAGTAACGGTTCCAGGCGCACCCCTCCTTGTTCTATAGCCATAAGCAGGTTCACCCGCAACGGATCAAGATGGAAATTCAATTGAATTCGTTGATTCAGCAATTGAATTTGATCCACCAGCGTAAGCAGATCAAGCAGCGAGGGTGTAAACTGCAGGGGCGCCAGCCCGAAGTTTTCAAACCCAGTCTCTACAAATTTAGAAATAGATATTACATTTGATCTAAACAGTAGATAGTCAAGGATTGAAAAACCTCCCTATCATCCCAATTTCCTTTTGTTTTATGAGTACAGGTTTTAAGAAATGAATACCTTTATCGCCAATGTAGCCTCCTTGTCTTTTGCCCTTCTTGGTAGATCGTCCAACGCTGCAGAGAGATTCTATGTTGCGGTTGGTGAATCCCAATTCATTGTTAAATACCAGCAAAGTAGCAGAGGCACCCACACCAATGACATCTCAGGTTGTAATCGCGAAAGGGTTTAAAATGTGCATAAATTCTTTCTAATTGGTATCAATTCACTGGTTGGTGATAGTTATCCCACGGTTCTTACAAATCGCTAAAATGTGTTGGACAATTACCATTTCATTTGGCTTAGCATCAAATTTTGAATTCTGGGCATGGTAGACATGCTACAAGATGGCATGTTTTCTGTAGGAATAGCTCATGAACAGAGGAGAATCAACAGAATCTTAAACATATTATCGCCCATGCCTTCAGCTTCGTCTTCCTCCGTGAAATCTTGAACATACAACCCCTTGAGTGCCTCGTTGGGCTAGTCTAGAGAGTTTTTAAGTGATATATTCCTTCTGTAAAATGAATTCGCAACGATTTGAGGCACCAGGAATCCAATTTTCCAAGTTCAACTGAAAATTCCATAAGTAAAATGAAATCACCACGATTATGCACTGTGAATCCAGTTTCTTGAGTTCAACCGAATCCAATTTCTTGAGTTCAATCAAGTGTATTGGATCAGACCTACTGCAGCATGGACGCGCCCTTCCTCCTCCTTTCCTGGAAAAACCCTGCAACGAGGGAAATAGAGGGAGGGAAACGAAAAAATTTGATATTCGAAAAACATAAATCCCATGAATTTTACTAGTTGTACTCAAAAGCTAAGGAGAAGGGGTTTTGAGAGACATCAGTGAATACAAACTGTACAAGAATTGTTAACGAAGGAAAAGTTATTTCCTATTGACATTTTCATCATGGTGGTGTATAACTTTGTATTAAGTAATGGGTTATAATGGGGTTGGAAAATAGGATAGCTCAAAGTATTAAATGATCCTGAAGGACAGAAAAGCTAAAGACCAAGTTGAATAAGTTTTGAGGAAGTAGAGATAACTAATGAGTGGTGGTTGAACTAGATGTGAGCAAATGAAGAAGGCAATGAGGAGTTCAAAATGAGATTAACGAGGAAGAGAGTAGTGAAGTGAGGATGAGAGAGTTGGAGAATTTCAATGGGAAAGGTGAGTTGGCGAGCGGATGGTTGTGAAAAAAAGGGTTGATGATAAAATATAGCTCAATAAAGAGTAGTAGTCAAGGCACCTCAATGAGGTCTAATGAACACACTGGAGTGGGGTTACGAGAGATATGTGATTACAAAGTAGCAGGTTGGATGCAATGTAGGATGAGATTGTGGATGAGAAAGAATCAAATGAACTAATGGGAAACCATATCCTAAGGCCAAAAGAGGATCAAAACGTAGTAGTGGGCATGGCATTAGATGATAGAAAAGTTGGCCTTGTACCAACCCTGCCCCTTATGCTTCTTAAACACAATTAGGTAGCACTACACTAGCGTGTTAATAATGGTTCAAGTCCACCTCGTAGTCAGCTTACTTATGGATGAACAATAAAAATTAGAGGAAGTAGTCTTAATGTAAATTTATGTAGATGTTCTATGCTTGATGCAACTTTACTTTTATCAACAGCAATCACATGAATTTACAAGTAAAATGAAAATAGAACATACTAGTGATCCTTTAGAAGACAAGTCAGAAACTGATAAAGGTGATGGTGCATTAAGGCGGTAAACATGATGCTTCAACCAACAAAGACTTCACGGTCATACAACCCATCATTTGTCACAACAGTCCTCAAAACAGTCACACGGTCAACTCAGAAGTCAACCTCAGAAAAGTCAACGCTGCCCAGAAAAGGCAATGCAGGGCAGCAGCACTAAAAGTAAACGCAGCTCAACTTTTGGTCAACCTTTGACTTCGATTTCTATGCCAAAGAGTACGGCCTCCTTAGATCGAAGTCTCCTCCCAAATTCAGCCTAATTGGACCATGCGTTGACCAAAGTCAACGCTGGTCAAACTTCCCCAGAAACCCTAACTGCAGATTTCTGGCTGTAGTGAATTTCGTCCTTCTTGCTGCGGTAAACTTCGACCTTCTTGTTGTGGTAAACTTCGATCTTCTTTCCCACGTGTGAGATGAACCTGCTTCTCAGATGCTCATATAAGAGGAGGAGATGAGTGATGAGATGAGTGGAAAAATGCTCCAACGTTGACCCTATAAATACCAATCATGAGAGGTGTGTGACACATCTGCTAGGGGTAAAAACCTTAAGGCCGACCTGCACTTAAATTTATTATAAATAATAAATTCAAAATAAATGTTCTACTCATCAGATTAAAATCAATTTTAGATCAATTTTACACCTCTCTGAGGGAGGAATCCAATACAAATATTGGAATCTTCATCTGAGCATCACAAGATGGAGTTTGGACCTAGTTGTCCAAATTTAACACTCCCTCTCAACTAGGGAGAACTCCATCCACCAGTGCAATCAAACATCGTGTGTCATCCCACCATAACTTGCTTTGTTGGCCTCTTTATTTCAGAACAATAGTGGGTCAGTCACAAAGACATCATCCCTCGGCTGACAGATTCAGCCTAGAGGTCCAAAAACTCTATTAGACTCAAAGAGTCTCATCCTAACCTGAGGTTGGTTTACTTGACCTGAAGTCAGTTGGAGGTCTGAAACCTCACTATACTTGATCCCATATCAAGTGGTTGGACCGTGCCATCCTAGATAGAGAGTACGGCAATCTCTGATGCATCCATCAGTCTTTGCTACTAGTCTCTAGCTTTTCCCACCTCATTGGCCAAATGAGAGGTACTTCCCATGAGCCCTAAACTCAATGGGTAGGATGCATACGGGGCACAGATAAATGAGAGGCAAACCAGCTCAATAATCACAAGGGTGGGGCAGAAGCATTATGAGTGCTTATAACTCCGAGAAGCTATCCCCAAAGCCCCCCAGAGCTCCCAGAGCTCATCGTCCAACAGGACCCACATCATAGGGTCTTTCCACGACACCAAGACTCTCACGGAAGGTTAAGAACTTGACCTTCCCCAGGGGCTTAGTGAGAATATCTGCGACCTGCTCATCAGTTCCTATATGATCGAGCCTTACGGCGCCTCGTTGTACCATATCCCGGATAAAGTGGTACCTGATATCAATATGCTTGGATCGGTCGTGGAACACAGGATTCTCAGTCATACGAATCCCACTCTGGTTATCACAGAGTATCACAGTGGTATCTAGCACATGTCCAAACAGCTCACTAAAGAGCTTTCGCAACCAAACTGCTTCACAACAGGCCATACTTGCTGCAATGTATTCGGCCTCGGCGGTGCTCAAAGCCACCGACTTCTGCTTCCTGCTCATCCATGAGATCGAAGCAGAACCAAGATTGAAGCAGCATCCCGATGTGCTCTTACGATCCACCACACTGCCAGCCCAATCGGCATCAGTATATCCAAGGAGTGTCACGCTCCCGGCAGTGTATCTCAGCCCATGGTTTATCGTGCCTCGAAGGTATCTCAGAAGATTCCTGGCACCAACCCAGTGAAAGTGATGAGGCTCAACCATCTGTTGACTCAAAGTGTTCACTGCAAAACATATATCTAGACGGGTGTTCACTAAGAACATCAGGGCCCCTACGAGTTGACGATACTTAGTAGGATTTGCTAAGACGCGCCCAACAGCGCTGCCACTCAACTTCTTAATGTTGAGCTCCATCGGTGTCGACACGGACTTATAGTCCACCATACTAAATCTTTCCAGAAGCTTCACAATGTATTTTCCTTGAGAAAGGAAAATCTTGCCAGGTCTCTGCCAAACCTCTAGGCCTTGGAAATAGTGGATCAACCCTAGGTCCTTCATCTCGAACTCAACAGCGAGCTCCCTCTTGCACTGATGAATAAGAGGGTTAGCACCTGTCAGGAAGAGGTCATCCACATACAACACCAGAATGAGAGGCTTCCCCCTATCAACCTTGAAGTAAAGGTTCGGATCAACATTACTATGAGTGAAGCCCAGCTTCATCAAGTAGCTATCTATCCTCTCGTACCAAGCTCTAGGTGCTTCCTTCAACCCATAGAGGGTTTTCTTCAACCTGTGGACATGGGTATCCTGATCCTGGACGTCGAACTCCAGAGGTTGCTCCACATACACCTCTTCCTTTATCGCACCACGCAGAAATGTGGTCTTTACATCCATCTTATGAAGACTCCATCCTTGTGTAGCAGCAAGGGCTATGATAGATCGGATGGTGGTCACAGGTGCAAATATGTCATCATAGTCTATGCCTCTTTTTTGAGAGAAGCCACGAGCAACGAATCTTGCCTTGAACTTTTCAACACTTTCATCAGATCCATGCTTGATATTGTAGAGCCATTTTGAGGTGACAAATGCATTGTCCTCCGATCTTGGAACCACATCCCAGACATCATTCTTCATTATGGACTCATACTCTTCGTGCATAGCATCCTTCCAGACTTGATGCGTTACGGCTTCCTCAAAATATCTAGGCTCAGATTGTTCAATAGTACTCATGGCTGCTAGATACCCTTGGTATCTACTCAGCTTCTTGCTTTCACGGAATGTCCCCCTTGGGGCCATATGACATTATGTCCCTCAACATCCTCGAGAGTGTCCCTGAGCCATGATGGTCTCTTTCCCAGTGAAGGAGGTGGATCAATCGGGTCCATCGGTCCTTCAATATCAGGCATCGTCTCATCCTTCCGTTCCTCTTGATTTGCAGGCCTTGCTTCATAATCTTCCTCAGATCTCAGAAGATTTACTACTTTCCCCAAGGAAGCATCTTCATCAAAGGTGACATCTTGGCATATCTCCACTTCCCTTTGATCGGGCACATAAAATCTATAGGCCTTCAAAGTTTCGTTGTAGCCCACAAACATTGTGGTCTCCCTCTTGATGCTTGCTCCTCTGCAAAAGTTCTTGAACTCGTTCGACTCATATTCAGTGCCATTATCGGTCTATCGGATAGCATCTCATGTCATTGCTCCCAGTGGAATTCCTCCAACCTAGTAGAGTGTATCAATTCTAGACCCAAACGTGATAGCTTCCTTGAAGCTCTTCTTCCACATGTGCACCTTTCCATCATGAATGCCACATTGAAACCTTTGTCTTCCATGGCCGATATAGACACAAGGTTCTTCTTCAAATTAGGTACATAGAGTACATCCTGCAAGCGGAGGACTTGACCTTGAGACAAGTGGAGGGTCATAATCCCTGTCCCTTTCATGGGATATGAGGCATTATCTCCAAGGATAATTTCCAAATTAGTATCCTTCTCAACCATATCAGAGAGTGCTTCTTTGAACCCAGTGATGTGCCTTGAGGCACCACTATCTATCAACCAGACATCCATAGTGTCGGGTGGAGATGCATCAGAGAGGGCAGATACAAAAATGGATTCATTTCTTGTATCAACAACATTTGATTCCTCATACCTATAATTTCTTGACCTTTTGAAAGCTTGATCATTTTTGCCAAAGGGAGCCTTCCTCTTTCCCTTGAACCTGTTGTTCCTTTGATTGTCATCACCATCGGGAGAATCCTTCTTGAAAGGACATTCTCTAGCATAGTGACCTGGCCTATGACAAGTGTAACACTTACCCTTCTTTCCTTGTGCCCCTGCTCTTCCTTTGATCTTTGGACCACCAAAGTTCTTCTTTCTAGAATGAGCAGTGTAGGCAACATTCCCTTCATTTTCATACTCCTTCATTCTTGTCTCTTCTTGAACGCATCTCGACAGTACCTCGTTAAAGTCGGGTATCACATTATTATTGAGAATGGTAGTGTTGAACACATGCCATTTGTATGGGAGCCCTCCAAGTGCGGTGAGTACCATCTCTCGATCAGCTATTGTCTCTCCAATATCTAGCAAATTGTTCTTGATCTCGTTCAGCTTCAGAAAGTATGATTGGATAGACTCATCCCTGCCTTTCTTCAGATTCTTTAATTGATTCTTGAAGAATAGCACCTAGTTTGCATTGTTTACTTTGAACATTTGTATCAGCTTATCATACATCTCTTTGGATGTGCCTAGCTCAGATATGTAGGCAACCAGACTTTTATGTATGGATTCCCTGATCATTAGCTTTGCTTTGAACTCCCCCTTCTTATACTTGGTTTTGGCAGCAGCAATAGCAGTGGATGGAGGTTCTTGTATCTTACCCAGTACATAGTCCATGAGATCATGGTCTTCTAATTTGAGATCTAATATCATCTTCCAAGCATGGAAGTCATCCCTTCCAGTCAGCTTGTCATCCTCCTTGAAGCCATAACTTGTGGAACTCATTTTTCTCTTTTTGTGATTGATATAAGTTAGGGCTTGTATTCACCTCACCTCTGATACCATGTAAATTTATGTAGATGTTATATGCTTGATGCAACTTTACTTTTATCAACAGCAATCACATGAATTTACAAGTAAAATGCAGATAGAACATACCAGTGATCCTTTAGAAGACAAGTCAAAAACATATAAAGGTGATGGTGCGTTACGGTGGTCAATAGGATGCTTCAACCAACAACGACTTCACGGTCAGCCAACCCAGCATATGTCACAATAGTCCTCAAAACAGTCACACGGTCAACTCATAAGTCAACCTCAGAAAAGTCAACACTGCCCAGAAAAGGCAACGCAGGGCAGCAACACTAAAAGTCAACGCAGCTCAACTTCTGGTCAACCTTTGAATTTGATTTTTGTGCCAAAGAGTACGGCCTCCTTAGATTGAAGTCTCCTCCAAAATTCAATGCAATCATACCATGCATTGACCAAAGTCAACGCTGGTCAAACTTCCCCAGAAACCCTAACCACAGATTTCTGGCTGCAGTGAATTTCGTCCTTCTTGTTGTGGTAAACTTTGACATTCTTCCTGCGGTAAACTTCGATCTTCTTGCCCACGTGTGAGATGAACCTGCTTCTCAGATGCTTGTATAAGAGGAGGAGATGAGCGATGAGATGAGTGGAAAAATGCTCCAACGTTGACCCTATAAATACCAATCATGAGAGGTGTGTGACACATCTGCTAGGGGTAAAAACCTTAAGGCTAACCTGCACTTAAATTTATTATAAATAATAAATTCAAAATAAATGTTTTTCTCAGATTAAAATCAATTTTAGATCGATTTTACACCTCTCTGAAAGAGGAATCCAATAAAAATATTGAAATCTTCATCTGAGAATCACAAGATGGAGTTTGGACCTAGTTGTCCAAATTTAACACTTAACAATAGTGCAAGTTTGAATATTAAGGGTAGCACACTTGGGGGTTTTAGTTATTTAGAGAAAAAAACAAGAGTTTCATGAATTTTAGTACCTATGATGCTTTGAATTATAACCTAGGAGCATGTAAGAGAAATAATATTAGAGTGATGTACTATTTAAAAAATTTAGTCATGTGTAAATGCTTTGGAAAAAAAACATAATGATCCACATACATTGATATAAAACAAACCTTAAAAATGTCACTTTTAAAATCTCTTATGAAGTTACCTAATGTCATTCGAGTAGATATCACAATTATTTATATAAGTAATGGTGCGATCACATTTTTCATTCTCTTAAAGGAACTCTTTCTAGACATGCACCCCATCAAGCATAAATCATCCTAACATATACGTTTGAAGTAATATAAATCATCCTATGACTATCCTCAAATGAATTCTCACCCATAGCCTTGGTGATGGTGTAAGGCTCGTATCAAAATGGTATGAACTTCTTCTGGGAGTTTGTCGATTGCTCTTTATGCAAGTGCAACCATAACTCGTCCCCAACCTAAAACTTATGTGGAACCGAATGGATTGTGTATCTACTTGTACTTGGAGTTGGAAACTTTCTATAAAATATCATGAACTCATTATTGAATTTGTTAGATACATTCCTCAAAATTGGTTGCATTGCTCACCTCGTTCCAAGTATGGGAGGTATCTTCATGTCTTATTCCATGAATACAGCTACGTCAATTTGTGTAAATTGTTGGGACACCAAGCACACCTAAAAAGGCTTGTGGGTAATAGAAATATGAAGAGCTATGTATAATTTCTGTTGAAAATAAGGAAGGCTTTCAACATGTGTATGTGGATCCTCACAATTGTATACTCTAAGGACATCTACAATGATCATATCGAGTACTTTTTATTTATCAATCTAGGGATGGAAGGCAATGGACTTGGTAAAGATTGATGTCCATCATGGACCAAAGGTTAAACCAGAAAATACTGAGGAACCTACTATCCCTACCAAGAAATATGGTCTTTGGCAACCCAAAATGAACCAAAATATGCTCCAAGAAGAGCTTATGAGTTGATTTTCTTTTAACAATCTTCTTATAGGGTGCCAAAATTCTCGTCCAAAGGAAGCGATCAACAACAACAAAAAACACATTTGCTACCATACTTGGTTGAGGGAAAACATTATCTAGAGTAGTAAAATACCTACTGTTGAAAAATGCAGCAAGAAAATCTCAATTTGACTTTGCCTTGGTCAAATTGAGAAAAATCGGATTTCCACATGAATGGACAACTTGGAGGCAGTTAACTAAGATGACATGGATCTTGTCACTAATTTAACTTAGTAAATTCGAGTTAGAGGAGTTGGAATTCAGTTAAGCATGTGTGATTGCTAATTTGTAGCAATCAAGGTCAATTATTTCAAGTTGTTTTCAGTTAAACTAGTTTTAACTATTGGAGGAACTAGTGGAAGGTTAGTTGTGTAGTGGGACTTTAGTCTAACTCAGTGATCATCCAGATAACTGATCAATCATCCAGATAGAGGTTCCTGCAGCTCACGGAACATATGAATGGGACAGTCCAAATTTCAAGTGTGACTCTTTTATAGATATCCGATGCTCTGTTTTTCCCCTCTGTATCAGACTACAGATTATATTTCTCCATCCTTTTTTGAACAGTTTGTCAGATATTTGACTTTTTATGTAAATATTTAGGTCACCAAGGTCAGCTGTTGATTTTTATTTACTGCCAGATTGGACTTATTATGAACAGATCGGTATATATATCAGTTCTCATTCCAGGTTGCGCGGACAGAACGATTTTGATGTTTGGTCTCAAAGTGGTTTTTGTCACTGACAAATTACTTTGGAGGTTGTACTACTCATGGCTTTGGCCACTGACAAATGGTTTTTTTGGTTTCACTAAACTAGCAATAGACCTAAAACGTCTAGATTCGCTATTTATAACCCCGATTAACATAAACAAGATGGAATTTTGATGCGAACGATTAGCTTACTTGTGATATAAGCGATCGCCAAAGAAAAAACCCCGGCCACCGCAAAAGAGACCTTGATCCTTGCTCTGTGTTTGTCCAGGGCCAAGTCCAGCAAAATTATCCTCACCCCACCAAGAAATAACATAAACCCTGATGAGATCCCTTCGATAATATATTGCCCATTCACTCTTTCAGAGAGGAAGACCACTGGTTTTATGTTCCTGTGACAGGATCCTGCGTGCTGCCAAAGCCTGGTGGCTTGACTATGACATCGTAGATGAAGCCGGAGACCACCAAGAAATAGGTGGCCAAAATGAGGAAGAAGACAGTCATGGCTGAGTGCAACGAAAAGGAGGGCACCTTCAGGTGCATGCGGGGTACTCTGAGAGCATTGTAACGAAGATTCGGGATGAGAAGCAAGGGATCCATTGAAGATGACGATGATAAGTTTTTGCTTGACGATTCTGAGCTCTGGTGATGAAAATTCACAGATGACCAACCGAAGAACTTTCGTTTTACCATTTATTTCCCCGACCCCCTTAATAAATAAGAATTGTGGGACTTTACTGGAAGTTTCCCTGTAAAGAGCTAGCTTCAATGTTTGGTGGCGGAGAGAGCTCTTATGTGAGACGGTACAACATATTAGCATTAGCAATCGTAGGAAGGTTATTGAGTTTACCCATCACCAAACCTCATGAATCTATCTTCCCCTCCCTTTATTTTCCAGGTTACCCGATTTGACTGACTGACATCTAAATAGGGAAGCTCGTGCCAAAGCTGGCTCAACCTTGGATGAATAGCTAGTGTTTTTGGGTGCATTATAGCAACAGAACCCCTATGAGTAGTTTCCACACCAGTCTCTTGCAAGTAGAGGAACGTCTGTCGACATTTTTCCAAGGACAGGGTTTTTCTCACTGATGGAATTTAAATGACCGAATTGAGATGAAGATTTAAGCTTTAATTTCAGAAATTTGTATTTCCCTCGCTCACTTGGGTTTTTGATGTGACCTCGAAGTATTAGTTACCTAGCCTTTTAGGTTGGGTTAGCTCGAAATGATGTTGGTCAGATAATGAATCCATAAATCATATAGACAAAATTCATCATTCCATTAATGTAAAACTGAATTTAATTACATTTTGATTAAAATTTATGGAAGAAAATGCATTTTATTGTGGGAAACAAATATATCTTATATAAATTGAAAAAGTTCTATCTTGATAGAAGTATGAGATACTTTCCATTCATTTAGTAGGTTTTAGGTTATTTTTTATTTAATTTGGAGACTCTCAAAACTGAAGTTTTGGTGAAACGTTTATTGGAATTTTGTTCATATTATCACTTTCCACTAGAATTTTGGAGAAATCAATTGTCACCATGACTTTCACTTAATTTTAGATAAACTAATATCACTTTATTTCCCCTAATATCATTGAGCATTGTTCATTTCAAATAAATGTTTTTGTGTACCTAAATTAGCATCCAAGGGTTTAGTTTCCATGGCAGTGGTTCAAGCTTACATACATGTTAGCTAACTCTAATAATATTATCTTGTAACAAGTTTATAAATTGATTTAATTGATCTCATTTTTATGTTAATAACTCAATCACCTAAATATTGGTAGTGAGATTGAAAATGGGGTTGTTCTATAATGTTCATGAAACATGAGCCTAATATATATTCCACGTGGCTTTATTTTAACCTTATCTTGATGGTTATTTGAACAAACTATTTTGTCAAAAAAAAACCCACGTCTCCCTTTGGTGAACCCTATGAAAGTTGATGGTAAGGCCATAGATAGTCTTTTTTGTATAATCACCAATGATGGGGTGAATACTTGTAAGCAGAGTATTAATATGCTTGAGAGTTTAGAACTCATGGTGCTCCCACTGTAGATGAGTTAGAACCCTAAAACGTGTGTTCTAGTTTTTTCCCTAGCCAAATCTAGATGGCCCTGGGCAACGTCTTTATGTTGCTAGTGACCCTTGTTGGTATTATATGGAATGCAATCTTGTTAGGAAAACATCTTCCATAGGCCATAGAGTTTCATTCTTCTTTGATTGTTGTTCATGTTGAAGTGTTTTTCTTTTTGTGAAAGAAATGCAATGAAATATTATTTTATGTTAAAGAGCCTTCATAAAATTTCTCGTGGTATGATAGCACACTAATTTGTATGAACCTACCCTTGTAGATTATAACGCAAGTGCAAAGGATTTAAATAAAAGGGGGGTATTTATAGCAATTACTAGAATTATAGGGTGTTGCCCCTTGCAACATGAGTAAGGAGCGCCTTGGCCCTTTCGCCCCCTATTCAAACTATTTTTAATGTGATGATAATAGGTCATGTCACATGGTCAATGGGAATATTTGTGAAAGGAAGGGACGCAAACAAAACTAGCCTCCTTCTTTAGTGAATAGCAACAAATTCTTGAGTATTGTGTCGAGCATTTTTTTTAGGCATTGAAGACTCCTAAGACATGATCCTTTGGTTACTATTGGATTCTATTCAAAGGGGTAAGGCACATAATTGAGTTGGCATGTTAGTGTAATACATAAATCCAATAGCTAGGTTCTAGGGTGTGCCAACGTATGCTAGGAAGTGTTAGGGAGACAAAAGTGAGAACTAGGTCAAATTAATGCATGGAAAAGAATGAATAACAGTTTGTGATAGGAAGTGTCAGTGAGTTCCATGTGTGTTAAGGAGGGAGTGAAAAGGTAAGTTAGGCATTGTTAAGGCATGCTAGAGTCGAGGGAAACATGCCAAGATGTGTTAGGTTTCAGGGTGTGTCAATGCATGCCAAGGAGTGTTTGGGAGTGCTAGGGAAACACAAGGGAGCACTAGTTTGAAATGCATGGAAATGAATGAATAAGAATGTGTGTTAGGGAGTGTCAGTGAGTTCTAGGTGTGCTAAGGAGGGAGTGACAAGGTATGCTAGGTAGTTCCAAGGAATGCTAGAGTTCCAGGGCAGCATGCTAAGATGTGCCAAGTGCTAGGGTGTGTCAATGCATGCCAGGGAGTGTTAGTGAGTGCCATGGAAACACAAAAGACAAATAGTTCAAAATGCATGGAAATGAATGAATAAGAGTGTGTGATTGGGAATATCTGTGAGTTGGAGGTGTGCTAAGGAAGGAGTGACAAGGTTATATGTTAGCTAGTACTAAGGCATGCTCGAGTGCCAGGGTATGTCAGGGAGTGGTAGTGTGTGTCAGGGAGTGCCAAATGCCAAGGAATGCAGGGGATACTAACGTGTGCCACATAGTGCCAAGAAATTTTAAGATTCGCCATGTGATATGTCATGTAAATATGTAAATTGCATTGGTAAGTTGTTTTACTACCACGGTTGAATGTGAGCCTTGCATTGGTAACTTGTTAAGTGGCATGAGTTGAGATTGGACATGAGTAGCATAGGATGACTTATAGGTAGTTCTTAAGTGAACAAGGCATATGTTGAATTTTCACAACACATGAGAATTTTGGTTTTTTCTTAGAATATTTGATTCAAACACACTCAAATGCCACAACATATCTACTTTAATGCACAATGAAATATACACACATCATGGAATCAACTAGTGCACATGAAAATTTTTAACTTTTTCAAACCTTCTTCATTATATTACAAACTATAATACAATAGGCTAGAGCTCCTGTACCAGGGATCATGACCCTTTACAATCACATTGATACAAGGAATACAACTAGGGCTTGGTGTTAGTCCTTTGAAAACCAATCTATGAACAAGACAACATTTGACCTACTTGTTGATGGTGGCCACACATAACCCTTTCAGTCCACGTGTCCTGAACACATATGGAAGGTCCTCTTGCCTCCCATTCTGAAACTCCTTAATCCCCCTCTATGAATGAGCTCAACTCCTTTAGTTTACTGAACTCAGCTAAAAAAACTATGTCGTCTAGCTACCTCCTTTTTCCTTCAAGTTCAGCAACACTTAGGGTCTTTGATTAGTTGTTCACAACTCCGTTTGTGAACATCTCTTTGGTCTACCCACTTTTTCCATACAACTACTCCATGATGAAAAGTATAGGGTTATGGAGATTTCCCTTATTCTCACTAAATCAATCCTCTGCAATACATTGAACTAGGTATAGTTGGTTGGCCCACTTGACTGCTACTTTAGTCCTTCAAAGTTTGCACATCGTTATATGCAATACACCTGCCCTTCTACCAATATTGTTTTCCTTCACAAGTATAGAACTTAGGGCTCTTCTTTGACAGTCACCTAAAAACACTCCAACTATACTTAGACTTCCATCAATTTTCCCAACCACAATCAATACTTTTATTGGTCTAGGGCCCACAACACTACCCTCATCTAGGGCTCTTCAAATTTTCCACCTAACAATGATCTGATTCCTCCCAAAATCATTGTTCTTGTGTACCAATTTCTTTTTTGTCCAGTCTATGAATAGATCTGAACTACTCCTCTTATCTTCCTTCTAAAAATTTGTAGATGACTGAACTTGGGTCACAAATAATCCACTAATTATCCATTGAATAATTTTTATAGGTTGCATCATATCTCTGTCCAAAACTCGATGGACAGTTCACCGAAATAAACTCATCTTCATGTCAATCCATTCTTCATATGCCACATTTCTTCTGCTCAGGTTCCACCCTCCTTTGGATCTATTATCTCCACAAATAGTTCCGCAAACCATATTCCATATATGTGGTTTATATTGCAGAGATAAACCTCACTTTAAGGGTCACAACCCCTCTTCTTCTATGCAGATTTGTCACAGTCTTAAGGGCATACCTTATGGACTAAACATGCTAGGAAACCACCATAACTAGGGAATTATACTTTTTTTCTAATTGCTTTAGAACAGACACTATCCACCCAGGGAAAAAACAACAAATCTTTCCTCCTTAAGAGACTAGGCCTAGCTCATATGGATCCGTAGATTCCAGGCATTTATTTGACTGAATCTTGACTTGAACTTAAGTTCTCTATGACCCTCAAACTAGGGTTACCTCAATCAATATTATGCTTGCAGCTACTTCTGTTCTAGCCCTAAATTCCAGTGCATGCCCTCCTTCATTTGTGTTGGTATTTACCACAGACCTTGCGGCCTACTAACCACCACAGGATAGGGTATCAACCATCTCTGCTATTTTAGAATTTGATGTGGCCTTCACACAAAGAGACCATTGAAATAAGATGCCCATATTATCATGAGCATTTTAACTTTTTTTATGTCTATCTCTCTATTGTTTCTTGCCCCATTTGAAATGTCATCCTTATTTGCTATGTGTTTTCTTCAATATAGTGTGAATATTTTTTCCATCACACAACTTCTGTGGGGTTTGTCTACGCAAATAGCTTGTAAGGCCCATTCATCAAGGTATTTGATGAAATGAAATGATTATCGATGATCACCAACTAATGGTACCTGTAAAGATTTACTCTAACAATTCTACAGTTTTCCTGTGCCAACAATTATACAACATTTTAACCTCATGAACTAGTCTCCTCTGTTCTCTTAGCTAATGCTATAAGCACTTATTGTTGTTGTCAAAGCTTTTACTCTCTAGTCCCATTGAGCTATTTCAGTTATTTGTGGACATTGATCTATTTTCATTTCATTTATTCAATTTTTATGACTGTTATGCATTACCTTTGGCTAGTGCCTTCTTTCTTACCTATTCTTTTTCTTCTTAAGCATTCCAGCCAGCCAGAGCAGCAGGGGCAGCACAGAGGCAGCAAGAGCCATGCAGGGCTGACGCAGGCCTAGTCAAGGCAGTGCAGGGGCAGTGTAAGCCCTTTAGGTGTGACGCAGGCCCTTACTGAGCAGTGTAGAGGTCGACGCAAGCTAGTCAAGCTGACGTAGAGGGATTCAGAGCAGCGAATTACTACCGTTTTTATTTCTCTGTTGGGTGAACCAGTTTTGGTGCCCAGGATTGTTGTACTTAGAAACTGCATAATAATGAAAACCCTTCAGAGCTAGCTGAACCGATTTTCCCGCATTGGGTTTTTTCCGGGGACAGTTGTCCAGAAAATCTGTGTGTCACTTTGTCTATGAGCATGTTATTCAGTATTTGATCTGTATGTGTAGGTTGCTAGTTGTATTTACTATTTACTTCACTAATTTATTGAATATTTCATAAATTAACTTGTAACTTAATTCAAGTAGGAGAAGTAAATCAAGATACTGTAGTAGGGTTTCTTAGATTAAGAAATTTTCACATTCCCTAGGTCTAGCCCCATTAGGTCACCTAGGGAAAAAATTTCCCATGAATCTAGCTAGAGGAAAACTTCTATCTCCTAGAGGCAGTTGTGTTGCTGGGTGCCCTCACTCTCCTCAGAACTTGGGCCAATTCCGATGGTGGAATCTTCGGATACCTCAAGCCCTAGCTCTAGGATCAAGTTTTTCCTAGGTGTTCCCAAGGATAGAACCTAGTAGGATCAATTTGACCTATCGAAGTAAAAACTCATGTCTGATCCTTTCCCATCACCTTGTCCAGGATAGAAACATCATTGGTTGCTAAATTCCATCCTCGAACCTGGGTTGGGTCCACTTGGCCCCGTGTGGTCCCATTTGGTGTCAAAGGCCTTTTATCAAGGACCATTTGGGAATCCAAGTTCCCAAAGGATTTTAGGGATTGATAAATTCCTTCATAAGTCTTATCTTCTCCCTCAACCCTTCAATCCCCCTCCTCTCTCCATAGAAGATAAATTCCCTTGCTTAAAAGGAAAGCAAGTCCCACTCTTTATTTTATCTTAGGGAAAGGGTTTTGAGGGTCACTTCCCACCTATTCATTGACCTATACTCTACAAGTGACTTCCTAAACTATCGGGACTCCACTCATCAGTGAAATTCCGTGAAGAGCAAGGAGCCTTATCTGTGGTGACAATGGGCTAAGCCTCCATCGTTTCCCTTGTCCTAGTAGTTGCCCTCTTAGGAACCCCTTTTAGGTCCACGACTAGTTTGAGTGGTAACAAGTTGTTCACAATTCCATTTGTGAACAACTCTTTGGTATGCCCACTTTTTCCATACTATGGCTCCAAGATGAGAAGTCCAGGGCTATGGAGGTTTCCCTTCTTCTCACTGAATCAATCCTCTACAATATAGTGAACTAGGGCTAGTTGGTTGGCCCACTTGACTGTTACTTTAGTCCTTCAAAGTCTGCACATATTTAGGCCCTATATGCCTGCCCTTCTACCAATTTTGTTGTCCTTCACTAGAACAAGAGTCAGGGCTCTTCTTTGACAGTAACCTAACAACCCTCGAACTGTACTTGGACTACCATCAATCTGCCCAACCACAGTCAATTCTTTTTACTGATCTAGGGCCCACAATATTGTCTTCATCTAGGGCTCTTCAAATCTGCCACCTAACAATGGTTTGAGTCCTCTCAAGATCATTGTTCTTGTGTATCGACAATTTCATCTTTGTTTTCCAATCTATGAAAAAATATGAACTACTCCTCTTATTATACTTCTAACAATCTGTAGATGACTGAACTAGGGTCACAAATCAGCCACTAACAGTCCATTTACTAATTTTTTATAGGTTTATTCAGATCTTTGTCTAAAACTCTATGGAAAGTCCACCAAAATCAACTCCTATGTAGGTCAATCCATTCTTCATATGGCACATTTCTTCTGCATGCTCAATCTTCTGCTCAGGTTCCACCCTCCTTTGGATCTGTTGTCTCCATACATACTGAATCTGCAAACCATCTTCCAATTTGCAGTCTTTATTGCATAAATAAACCTCACTCTAAGGGTCACAACCCATCTTCTTCTACGCAAATTTGTCACAGTCTTAAGGGCATACCTTAACTAAACATGCTAGGAAACTATCCTAACTAGGGCATTATACTTATGTACTTCTAACTGTTGTAGAACAAACCTCATCCACACATAAAAAAAACATGACTCTTGCCTCCATAAGAGACTCAACCTAGCTCATATGGATCCATAGATTCTGGGCATTTCTTTGACTGAATCTTGACATGAACTTCATATCTCAATGTCGACCCTCAAACTAGGGTTAACTCAATCAATATTACGCCTGTGTCGACTTCTGTTATGGCTTTAAATTATAGCGCAAGCCCTCCTCCATTTATGTTGGTCTTTATCACAGACCTTGCGGCCTACTAACCACCACAAGGTAAGATGGTATCAACCCTATCTTCTATTTCATGTAGAAAATCTAACCAACGAGATTCAATCTGATCTTGTAATGTACTAAAACAAGACATTGAATCCTTCCTACAATTTGTGGAAACAAAACACGATCACACAATCACATATAAGTAAGAGAAACAAGTTATCAATCGCACAACAAAAGATGTATCTGGGGAAGCAACTGCTCAAAACCCTCTATCTCTATTTTGTATTAAGTCAAGGAATCATGAAACAATACAATGCTTAATCTCTCTTGAGATTCTCCAACACTCTACCAATTGTCTCCTGCTGATCTAGGCAAAATCGGTCTAGTACTTAGTCAATTCTCAGCCTTCCTTCAGCCTGCCTTGCTCACGTAATTCCTATGGAATTATCTCCATATTAATTAGGAAAATCAACTTTCCTTGATTGCGTAATCCATCATGGCATCCCAATGACTTTATAATTGCACATGGGAAATTTTCTATAAATACAACTGATAGTTATGTTCATCTGAATTGTGTTACAATAAGGATCAAGGGTATTTTTATTATTTAAATTAAGTTAAAACCCTAAGCAACCAAAACCCTAACCCAAGGAGATGTAACACCAAGAGTTTATGGGCCCCGTTGGGGTTAGTTGGGCAGCCACTTCCTGGGTCGTAACTTGGTCATATGATCTTCGTTTGACGCACATGATAACTTGTTAGAAATATCTCTCCGAGGACTACAACTACTAATGTGATTTCAAGGAAATCACCAAACCTTTCATGCCCAAAAAATGTTGTTTGGGGCCTCAAAACGGCTCCGGAAGTTCAGGACCCGAAAAACTGCAAAAATAGTAAATTGTGTTATAATTAAGGAAACTGCAAAAACTGCAAAAATAGTAAATTGTGCTATAATTAAGGAAACTGAAAAACTGAAAGAGACAATGGCGAGGGCCCAAGTGGAATAGGTGGGTGGCCACCAATATCCACCTCGATCACCTTAAATCGAATTTCTTGAGCTAACTCAATCATCATGACTTAGTTAACTGACACAAGTTGTTATGAGATGAAATTACAATTTATTTAAGGGGAAAATAAATTAGACGCCTCACATTCCTCACTCCTAGTACATCAAAATTCCTCACCAGTGCGGATGCATTTTTTTGTCCTTTCTAGTTGCCAATTTCACTGTTTCTTGTTGCAAATTTCAACACTCCCTCTCAACAAGAAAGGAATTCAATCTATCCCCATTCGATACCTTTGGAATGTTCTGCATGCTACACTTCTCTAGTGTTGTTTGCACCTGCAAATCCTGAAACTGAATAGCCTCCGAACAACTGAATCAGTATAATGCATTTGTCATCAGAGTCTTCTGACTACTGCTAGCTACTGCACCTATCTAGTATTGGATTCTCTACGCTGCTGCTGACATCTGCATCCGTGCCCTTTGAACTATTGCTAACTCTGATTTGTGCTCCAGTATTTGACATCTGTCACTCTGATTTCTGTCTTGCTGACATCTGACTACATCAATCTAACTGATCCTTTCTACTACTGTTGTACTGTGGGCTCCTCGTAGCCAAGTTCGATCCATGAGACATGCCATCTCAATGGACCTTGCCCAAATTTATTAACTTGGAATTATGTCTACACATCACCCCACCTTACACCTCAAGGTATGGTTGCTCCCTCTTCCCATATGGCTCGAAATTTCCCCCTCATGGAGGTCTCTGCTTGAGTGGAGTACGCTTCCACTCAGTCTCCTCTCTGCTTCTCCAATTGTGGCAGCTACTCCACAACCTTTTGAGACTGCTTCTCATGAGGATGCATGTTGAGAGGTAATTTATGCTCCCTCTAAACCACCAAGTCTCTAACTTCTGCCTTTCTCCTCAAAGCTTTGAATGCATATGGTACCTCAAGTGCATATAGGTTCTTGACTCGCGCACAATGTAATTGTCCCGACATTACAAAAAGTTTCTAAAAAAGAGTTGATTTTAAATTGATGATATCTCCCTCATTCGAGCTCTCATTCGACCGAATTTTTTTTTCCATTTGGGTAGGTTTTCGCAAGGAATCCAAATATTTTTATTTTTTTTTTGAAATTTTACACCAAAAGCTTCAGATATTCTACAAATGTGCCACGCAAAAAATTCCTGCTCTGATACCGTGTAGAAAATCTAACCAACGAGATTCATTCTGATATTGTAATATATTAAAACAAGATATTGAATCCTTCCTACAATTTTCGGAAACAAAACACAATCGCATAATCACATATAAGTAAGAGAAATAAATTATCAATTGCACATCAACATGATGTATTTGGGGAAAGAAACTGCTCAAAACCCCTCTATATCTATTGTGTATTAAGTCAAGGAATCATGAAACAATACAATGCGTAATCTCTCATGAGATTCTCCAACACTTTGTCAATTGTCTCTCGTTGATCTAGGAAAACTCGGTCTAGTACTTAGCCAATTCTCATCCTTACTTCAGCCTGCCTTGCTCATGCAATTCCTAGGGAATTAACTCCTTATTAAATAGGAAAATCAGTCTTCCTTGATTACGCAATCCATCATGGCATCCCAATGAATTTATAATTGCACATGGGAAATTTTCTCTGAATACAACTGATAGTTATGTTCCCTTTAACCTCTGTCTCAAATGGGTATTCCTCGAAACTGATATGCATGCAACTATTAATAGCAAATTATCAGTTATATGATTGATCACTCATTGTGAATTAAATCTAATTTAATTCACTGGACCTCTCACTAGCTCATCACTCAGTTAGAACTAGTTAAACTGATTTTAACTCATTTAATCGAGTTAATTACACTTGCACTCCACTAATGCATCAACTTCAACTGGACCTCAAAAATATTAGAATCCCTCTAGATGCCTCATCTTAGACCCTCAATAACTTGAATTTCTTGAGCTAACTCGGTCATCATGACTTAATTAATTGACACAAGTTGTTATGAGATGAAATTACAATTTATTGTCCAATTTATTTAAGGGAAAAATAAATTAGACGCCCCACATTCCTCACTCCTGGTGCATCAAAATTCCTCACCAGTGTGGGTGCATTTTTTTTGTCCTTTCTGGTTTCCAATCTCACTGTTTCTTGTTGAAAATTTCAACATTTCAGAATTTGATGCGGCCTTCACACAAAGACACCATTGAAATCACATGCCCATATTCTCATGAGAAACCTCTCTTAAGCTCGATCTGCCAGAAGAGAACCAACAATGTGCCATCCTACCTCCTAGCGCAAACCGACCCTTAAGGTATGAAACATTCTTCTGAACCCTCACACGATGATCTTGCTCTTGGAGGATGATCATGACCTCCCTTTAGCAACCCTTACTCTCCCTCGTACTCGACCTACTTTAGGACTACATCTCTCTTCACCTCCTTGATGTGCCAAATAGTGGGAATACATGTCAAACATGCTAAGATGTGCCATGATGAGACATGCCAAGATCCGCAAGTGTGTGTCAATGCGTTTCTGTGGAGTATCGAGACAAAAAAATGGAGAAAAAAGTTAAACTATAAGTAAATGAACACATAAGAGGTTAATAAGTCCTCAATTTACCTTTTCCAAGAGGGACATGCTAAGCCCACCAACACTAAGCAGAAATAGATGCCAAGTCCAAAGTCTTAGTGCATTTTAAGTGCCAAGTATTCCTTTATTGCGTCTCATCTACTTTCCAACAATTGATCATGACAAATAAATTTAATATTAAACCATGCCAAATCACACCAAGGCATCTAAACGTATTCCATACATGCTAATAGTTTCTAGGTACCAACACATGCCAAGCACCAATATGTGTCAGGGACTAATGTTATGCATGTTATGAAGTGGAAGGGAATGTTGAAGATTGCTAAGGTCTGCTAGAGAGTGGCAATGCATGTTGATGACTGTTAAGGAGTACTAGGAAAAAACATTAAGGGAGAACTAGGTAAAAATTCATGGAAGTTAATGAATATGAGGAACGTGTATTTCCAGAGACTAGTGTTAATGAGTGTTAGTTGTCATGCCAAAGAGAGAGTGACAAGGTATGCTAAGCATTAGTAAGGCATGCTAGGGAATATCAAGGCATGTAAAAAATTTCCAAAGTGTGCTTGGGAGTTCTAGGGTGTGCTAATTATATCATGTGCCAATTAATAGTGCCAAGATATGCCAATACATGCTAGGTGCTAAGGATGTGGCCAGGGTGCCAGGGTATGTCAATATGTGTCAAGGAAACAAAAGGAAGAACCAATAAGTGGGTTAATAAGTCACGACTTTATCTTTTTGAAAAGGGGCATGCTAGGCACACTAATAATAGGTCCCAATACATGCCATGTGGTATTGTGTGTCAAGTGCTAATGTATGTCAATGCATTCAACCAAGGTGTTCTAGGGCATGCTAGGGAATATATACAGCATGCCAACACATGCTAGGAGAGTTGCATGTTGTGCTAGCGCATGCCACCATGTGCTTGGGCGTCAGTGTCATCAGAATATGTTCTAGGTACAAATATGTTCCAAGACATGTGGGGTTCTAAGAAATGTTAGTGTGTGCCAAAGAATTAATTTATGGTGTGCCTAGATTGTTGAGGATTATTAGGTCTTTCTCACTAATAGAATTGTCAGAGCTTGATTATGTATTAAATAATATATTTCCTACATACAATAGTGGAACTTTATCTAAAGGGAATTTTCTAGATAATAAACTTAATAGATATGAATCATGTGTTGACTCACAGGAAATCTCTATTCAACTAGTCATTACTTGAGGGAAATGATACACACTAATTATTTCTTAAAAAATTGATTGACCCTAACCACTATGGCCTTGGAAATATTATAAAAAATATTCCACAATAATGGTATTAAATCGTTATCTTTTGACAAAAAATATATTAATAGGCACATAGCATCATCAAAAACTCATTCGAATGATCAATGATGACGGACATTTTTTGACTGTCACCAAAAGTAACAAAAAGAGTATTGGTGAGGGTCATTAAAAGTTCGTCACTAGAAGTGTCACCAAAGAGATAATTAGTGATGGGCCTTTAACGACCCTCACCAAAAGTGTCATTGAAAATTTCTTTTGCCGATTTTAATTACAAAGGACCATCACTATATACACTTACAAAGGATTTTGTTTTTTAATGATCAATGATGACGACATTTTTCGGACTGGCCACCAAAAGTAAAAAAAAGAGCATCAAGTTAGGGTCATTAAAATTGGCCCTTTTGGCCACTAGAAGTGTCACCAAAGAGAGAATTAGTGATGGGCCTTTAACGACCCTCACCAAAAGTTTCATTGAAAATGTCTTCAGTGACGGACCATAAAGGACGATCACTATATACACTTATAGTGACAGTTTTTTAAGGACCGCCACCATATGTGACATTGGTGATGGAACTTAAAGGTTCGTCACAAGCATGACCCTCACCAATGTGATTTTTTCTTGTAGTGCCTTGAGATGGAGAACATGCAGCTAGGAGAACAGATTTCCATTTATGAGACAAGAGCAATCAAGGCCTGGAAAGAAGCTCAAAGGGCATAGGTAAAGCTAAAAGAGTTCATGGGCACCTATGAGGAAAATGAATATGAAGAAGGGAAGTCTAGGAGGAGACCAAGAACCATGGGTTTGAAGAAGGCACTGGAAAAAAAAAGAGAACAAGAATCAGCCTTAGCAGAGCAACTCCCTCTAGATAAGTTATTGGAGATGGAGATAGCACATGATATGGAGCCTTGGTTGGAAAGAGAAAACATATACTTTGAGGATAAATTGGATAAAGCTAACAAGGATCTTGATCTCCAAAGGAAGATGACCAAGCATTATGCCCAAAGAAACCAAGTTGCAAGGGGTAAAATAAAAAAGGCCCAAACCAAAATCAAAGCACTCAAAGAGGAAAAAGTCCATGAAAACCTTGGAATATTGTCTCAAGCTTCTATACAGGCATCTCAAACATTATGAAGAAGACATCCACCAAATTTGGGAGAATTTTGACAATTTTTGGTTTTATTTCAAATTTTGAGGCCTCTAAGCGCAGCACCCCTGGCACTACGATTTCATCTCAGGCATCCTAAGGAGAAAAACTCCGAATTTTTGGAATCCTTGGATAAATTATAGTATTCTCACCAAATTTCAAATCATTTGGAGCATTTTTGACCCCTCAAAAGGCCAAAAAACACCTCATTTTTCACCTTTCTACCTCATTTACAAACCTAGTACTATGCCTAGAGCAGTTTTGGGAAATTTTCCTTTTGCATAGGTTAGTGGAAATCAATCAGAAAAATAAGGGTAGATTTGGAAATTAGACTCAGCAGGTTTTCCAACAGGCCATTACAGAGCCAATTCCGACATTGGGAAGGTCATCAAAACTTGTCTGCAAGTGGACCCAATTTTTCCCATGCATGTCGCTACACTTTCAGACCTCACTGTGCGTTTTTGGCCAAAAAGTGAACAAAAGACACTAATTGATGGAAACATGATATTTTAGTGTTTTTTTAAGGAAAATCACTCCAAATTTAGGTGCTAGGAGTTATTTTTGCATTTATTTCATGAGATATTTTGTGCCTTGGGCCTTGCATGGTCTCTTAGGCATAAATGACATTTATGACTAGTTTTGACATTTTCAAACCCTAGTTAGGGTTTTTGCCCTCCTTTTCTAGATAAATAGAGCATGAGGGACTCATTGTAAAAGGTTGGTATTTGAGGACTCTTGAGAGAAATATATGGTTTTCTAGAGATTGAAGAACAATTGGTGTTGTGGAGTTTGTGAATGGCTTGTCTTGGTTGATGATGGAAAAGGCTTGCTTGCAGGATCCCTGTGTTTTTGGTTCATGGTGATGTGATTCTATTCAGTTCATGTTTTCTTATGTACCATGTTGTTTCATCCTTCTATATTGCAGTAGGAAAAAGGTTTTAGACTAAGAAATGTTTTTCAAAGGCACCTTAGCTCTGTTTTTTCTTCACTGCCTCTATGTTTTCCTCTGCTAGGTCATTTTAGAGAATTCTTAATTGCTTTCTAGATGCACCTAGGATTTTTTATCTTAGGAATGGTTCAATACAGTAGGTATCAAAGATGTTTTTTGGTTAGACCTGCTTGTTTTATGTCACTAAAACAATGTTCTTGATATTTATCTTTAAATTACTACTGATTAGGTTTGACAAAGAGGCTATGTTTCGATCATACCCTTTGTCCATACTTGAATATTTGTTTTGGAGATATTTGTGGCTATAATCAATGATGTTTCGGAGTTCCCTCTTCTTTGATTAAATTTATATGTTTATCTTGAATGTTTTCTAACCTTGAACGTGAAATCACTAGAAGTTAAATGAGTTTCTCACCTCTATATTTCATTGGATTGTTTTTCTGAAATGCTTATTTTCTTGAGTTGAATCAAAGATTCATTGGCATGCCCTATCTATTGATTAATTATTTATGCTAAATAGTGTTAAATTCCCTTATTTTTTAAGTAATTGACAATGGATTCTTAATTTCCCTTTTCCCTACTTTGTTCACCAACTTGATGTTCATTTCATTTCACACAAACCTTGAAAATCCATCTGACCATGCTAGATTTTCCCTGTGATGTACGCTGATTCCTTATTGAAATTTCCATGAATTTTATTAACTCCATAGCCCAATGACTTGAAGATTTATTCACTCCAACTATTCTCCTAGATCATCTTACCCAACCAAAACAAACAAAAAAACCCTAAACTTAACAACTAGCCTAAAATCAAACCTTAAAAAGACAAAGAAGTTCACATCCTTTGCACAAAATAGAGAGAGCCCTCTATGAGTCTAGGAAGTATAGGTCGTAGGAATCCAAAGACTGGTCTGATGTTACCATGTGCATTTGATCTCACCAATCTAACAAATCACGGGAACCTAACACGCATGACCCAACAAATCTCAAACTAAGGTGCTGAAATAATATGGGATGGAAATTTTTGCAAAACTTGGATAAGATGATACTTGGGGAAATATTTTAAGGCTACAAGATTTCCTCCACTCACTGCAATGGCTTCTCCAAATGCTAGTGATGGTGATGGCTACTCCTTTATTGTTACACCAGCACTGGTATCTGCCTCTTCTTCCTCATGCATCTCCTGAATCATGCACGTGACTCCCAATTTCAAGAGCACAAGATGATATTGAAAAGATGCAAGTGATATTTCTCCTAATGAAAGTACTTCTACAACTGGTGGTGGTGGTAGTTGCTCCCTTTCCAAAGTGATAGTGTTAACATCTTCCTTTTGCTTCTCATGTACTTTCTCATCATTGACGAGAAATGTCTCTATAGAAAGTGTCTCTGGTTTTCTTCTATCAAACTTCTTTATCATCCTTTGAGTGAAATCTGCATAAGCACTCACTCTTACATGTTTCAAATGGTTGAACCACCAATCCTTTGCTTCACCCTCAAGGTGCAGCACTGCAATCTCAAGAACCTCTCTTTCCGCTACTGGGTGTAGCTGGAAGAAATCATCTAACTCCTCCATACAAGATTTTGTTGTGCTTGTGGATGACCATAAAATGTACGAAAGAAGAATCTATTATCTATGTACCCTTTTCTTATATTACTATTGCGAGGTCTCTAGTTCTATTTGATCTGAAAGAATTGTTGGAGAGTTAGATTCTCCTTGAATTCTCTAGATTGAGATTTGTGCTCTGCAAGATAATTACTCAGACTCTCATGCTCTAAGTATCCTCCATTTCCATGCCATTCATCTCCTTCTGCAAGGAAAGTGGACATAGAAAAGTGTTATGGAGCTCTTTGCATTGCCGGTTGTTTATGTTGCTGATAGGAAGTGCATGTACCTTCCTCATTCTGAAAAATTCTTGAGGTTTCTCTTTGCCTTCCCCTTCTCATTTCTTTAACCTATGTGGAGAGATGCTACATAGAACCAAAGAGAAGTGTGTCAAAGCTTAATCCTTCCACCATTGAAGACTTCTTATTTTTATAATTCTTCTTGTTATTCTTCTAATGTCATGAAGTGCCCACAAGTTGAGCCAAAGATCATGCTATGATACCACTGTAATATTCCAAAATGGAAAAGGGAGGAATATAGAACATATGCACAATTCCAATTATGGTAAAATAAGAATTAAACATGTAGAACTGGAAAATGTTGGAATACTTCAAAAAATCATATATGGGAAGAAAAAAACTAAACCATATCATTAAGGATCAACATCAAGCTAGGTACACAATGCTCCAAAAGGAATGCACTCAAGCCACAAGATGGCTGAAATACACTAATGAAAACTAGCACTAGAAATGTTGTACTATTAGTGTTGTTAGTGCTAATGTGAAGAAGAACCATGTGCGGGATCCTATCCGAGTGATTAGAAATATCAAGGATTTTAACCATGGAATCTACTCAAAAAACCCAAAAAAACCCTGAAATGGTTTGGCCAGAATTTAACTTTGGATTTTCGATCCTTTTTGAGTTTCCAATTGCATTCTACCGTCTAACTTATACACTCCTTCAGTTATTAATTGTTGATATGGGCTGAATTAATGATCCGACTACTAAAATAGCACCCAATCAGCTCAATACATGAAGGGTTGATACCTTCTCTAGATTCTCAAGCTAGAAACTTGAGATCTAGCTCCTCCTTCCTCGTCTCAAGTTGTAGTTGTAAACTGCACAACTGCTGGAATGGACTGCACTGTAAAGGAGGCTAAATTTTTAGCCTACTGTTGGATGATGAAAAATAGCTCACGTGTAATAGAAACAATCTCACCAAAGTGAGGGAATGGTACCTCATATACTTCCAAGCTGAAATACTTGGAACTTCCTTCCTCCACTAGATCTACCCTGCTGGACTGTGCAATTCCTGATGGAACTGTTGCTGCATGGAGGTGTAAAATGATGCCCTGAAGCCGAATGTCACATTGATGGTCTAGGAAGTCTGAAATTAATTCAAAGGTGAAAGGATGAACCCTCCACATATTTCCTATCTAAAATGCTAGAAACTACCTTCCTCCTCTCAAACCCTAAGACGAGAATGCATAATTCCTGAAGCTGTATATGCAAAAGATAGGGGTTGAATGTGGCACCAATGATCGATGATGAAAGACTGCTCAAAATAACCTTCTTCGAGTAAGCACTTGAAGTCAAACGTGGGTAAGGGTGGGATTCCCGCTCAGGAACACCTGTGTGCTAAACAACACAGTAGACTTAGCTAAACACCTGAAGCGTGCAAAGAAATTTCAAATGGAAATACAATATAAAAATACAGGCTGATTTGTTTTGCTACCCTCATCTTCCTTATATGGTTGTGAACCATCCCTAGTCTTGGCCTACTTCATAACTGCACTACATATGTGGCGACTAGTCTCCATGAAGACTGCTTTGCCTCTCCATGATCTCCATGATCTCTGCAATTAATCTCCACTCCCTCCATCATGTGTGGATTTAATGCACCACTTCCTCCATCACTTCATCATTAATTCTCTATGATATTACCTTTATTCCTCCACTATCTCCATCATCTTCCTCATTATCTCTCCATAATCCCAACTTTTCCTTCATTAATGAGCTTCTCCACTACTCCATGATGTTGATATACTATATACTAACCCACATTCACACAACAAAGTGGATTTTATTCATCTATGGGGTTTATGGGTCCCTCCACCCTTTTATTTACTTAATTAATTGAGAAGAGTAAGAAGTGTAATATTCCAATTAACTGATGGAAAATTGGGAATATTATAGGTCAACAATGTGATTGATCAAATTTAAGTGGGCTTTGGTAAGCATGGACTTTTATTGGGACTAATAAGAAATTATAACCTTTTTTTTCTCGAAGAGAATTTAAGTGGAAAGTGGTAAGAAAGTGTAAGATATCAACTACTCATACTATTAATCGGAACTATAAAAGTACATAGAATACCTCCATTATATAGCAATGGATGAGTTCCAGTGTTGATTAAAGATAACTATGGAAGCTATGTAGATACAAATACCTATGTGTGCTTACATCAAGCTATAATTAGGTCATTGGGAAAATAAGTGTTAGAGAAGACGAACTCTAGCAACCCCCCAAAGCCAAAAATAGGGAGTAAAAATAAAGACAAAGATTGGGTCTTGACAAGAACAAATAATAAGGTACCGGAATGCAAAATCTCATAAGTGTAGATAAGGAGAAAAACCCATAGGCAAATAAAAACACCTCTCCAAATTTGAAAAACATGCCAATGTTTAGATAAACATGAAGTTGGATCTGTTGAACCAACAAAAATCTAGTGAATGACAAGAGTAAATTCCCAGTCCAATCAAGAAGTACAAAAATCTAAAGTACCAAAACTTTAAATAAGAGAGAAATGAAAGTTAATAAGGTTGGTTTATCTTTGAAGTAAAAATAATTGTAAAGGAACAAGAGCATAAAACATTGTCGAAATCCATATATATTATTCGAATTATATAGGCATTGGTAAATATCTAGGATAAAGGCTTCAAATTTAAGCATCACCAGCACCTAAAAAATGAACAAAGAGGCCTATAAGTATGACAAACTCCGCTAAAACAAGATACAAATATATATATAATAGCATTGTAGTCACCACAACAACAAAAACAATATTTGTCATCATCAAACTTCCCTCTCCCCCTAAGAAAAAATTGAGGGATAAATGGAAATCAATGATTAGCAAGAGGATCTTTGTATGATTGCACAACCAATGAGAGACAACAATATTAAGTTCAAAAACTTATGTTCAAATGATTCCACAATAATCGATCCTAATTGTTGGAATTCGTCGATGCTTCAACCTTTGAAATATATTTTGTAATGATATAAATGCAAGATTACTATGTGATTAAGAACGTTAATGTCAGGGTGATTTCCTCTAATCCTTACGTGGATGTTGATATGGCTCAGCTTTTTGTTTTGCACACTCAAGTTTGGGTGAAACAAAATTTTAATCTAAAATGACATTAGTAGCTATGTCGTCAATTTGTATATCACAATCAACAAGATGATGTTCTTCAAGCACCTCAACCTGAATCCCTCCAATAATAAGAAACACCTCTCTAGTCTTATCAAACCTAGATGTAGGCAATGAGGTAGCAGCAAGATCATCTCCAAAACCTTCTTTTGATGTCTACACCATAGGGTCAATAGGAACAACATTTCCTTATTGATTCTTTCCTAGTACTCCTTCGGTATATTTCATTTTATTCAGCTATTGGGCCCCTATACCAATGGTGTGTGTTTCAAACCTAGGTGAAACAAAAGAATGATTATCAACATGAACATGTGATCTTGATATATCAACAATAAAATTATACTCATGAGCATTATAAAGTTGATTGACTTCCAATTTAAGGTACTTCTTGCACTCTTCCAAGTCTTGAATTACTCAATCCTTCTAAATAAGTTATTATGACAAGGCATCATAGTCTTTTTTTATAGTTTGATATTTGATCCAATAATAAATTGTTCTCTGCTTGAAGAGGGATTTCTTCTTCATGAAAAATTTCCATTAAGGCTTTAAAATGGTAGACCTTCATAATTTGTTGATTATTTTACTTCTCCAATTTTCAACTTTGACTGTAGACTAACAAATTTTATTATTTTCTCAATTAGAGTGCTTTGGATGTGATTCTTAAGATTCTTTTTGCATGAAAGTAATGGTGGATTGTGACTGAATAATTTCATTTCAAAGTTGCTCAAATTCTATTTTCTCATGAAGTTCTTATAAGCTTCTACCCATCTCGATAACACTAGGTTGATTATGTGTTTCTTCTAGTTTTCACAAAGTGGAGTGAATGGAAAAAACTATCTAGCCCAATATGAAAACCGACGCATAGATTTCATTATTAAATAAACTAAAAACATATGAAGATCGTTTTAATCCCCCATGATGTGAATGAGATATTACTTGGAGAGAAAAGATGAATTAAATGTAGAGGATTCATAAAAATGAGTTATATATATAAATATATATATATATATATATATATATATATATATCAAACTCCCAATTTTTTTTTAATTTGAAAACAAAATATTTTTAATATTTTAACTATAAGGTTCCCCATTTCTTAAAGCCAAAAAAAGAAGTTTCTTGTCGCAGGGACATCTTGTCAAGATACAAGACTTCCTCCAACTGGTGCAATGGCTTCTCCAAATACTAGTGATGTTGATCGTTGCTCCTATACTGTTGCACCAGTGCTGGTATCAGCCTCTGCTTCCTTATGCATCTCCTGAATCATCCATGGGACTCCCAATTTCAAAAGCACAAGACCATATTGCAAAGATGCAAGTGCTCTTTCTGCTAATGAAATTACTTTTACATTTGGTGGTGGTGGTTGTTACTCCCTTTTCCTCTATTACTATTGCAGGGTCTCCAGTTCTCTTTGATTCGAAATAGATATTGGAGAGTTAGATTCTCATTGAATGCTCTAGATTGAGATTTGTACTTTGCAATATAATTAATCAGAGTCTCATGCTCTAAGCATCCTCCATCTCCATGTCATTCACCTCCTTTTGCAAGGAAAGTGGACATAGAAAAGTGTTGTGGAGCTCTTTGCATTGCCGATTGTTTATGCTACTGATAGGAAGTGCTTCAGCCTTCCTCATTATGAAACCCTCTTGAGGTTTCTCTTTGCCCCCCCCTTCCCATTTCTTTAATCTCCGTGGGGAGATCCTGCATAGATCCAAAGAGAAGTGTGGCAAAGATTAATCCTTCCACCATTGAAGACTTTTTTTTTTTTTTTTTTTTTTTTTTCTGCTTCTTCTTCTTTTTCTTCTGATGTCATGAATTTCCCACAAGTTGAGCCAAAGATCATGCTATGATACCACTATAATATTCCAAAATGGAAAAGACATTAATATAGATAATATTCACAATTTCAGCTACGGTGAAATAAGAATTAAACATGTAGAACTAGAAAAATTCTAGAATACATCAGAACATCATAAATATGGGCAAAAAACAACTAAACCATATCATTAAGAATAACTGGAAAGGCAAGTACACAGTGCTCCAAAAGGAATGCATTCAAGCCACAAAATGGATTAAATACAGTAATGAAAACTAGCACTAGAAATGTTGTGATGTTACTGTTGTTGTTGCTACTGTGAAGAAGAACGATGTGCGGGACACTATTGGAATCCTTCAAAATGTCTGGGATTCTAACCACAAACTCTACTCAAAAGGCCCAGAAAACCCAGAAATGGCTTGGCCACTTTTTAACTTTGGATTTTTGACCTTTTTTGAGTTGCCAACTTCACCCCTATTGGCTGAATTACGCACTCCTACTAGGTAACTATTGAGATGGTGATGAACTAATTATATAACCAATGAAATAGTTCCTGATAAAATCAATACATGAATGGTTGACCCCTTCTCTAGATTCTCAAGCTAGAAAATTGAGATCTAGCTCTTTCTTCCTCAGCTCAAGTTGCAGTTGCAAACTACGTAAATACTAGAATGGACTGCGATGTCAAAAAGGATGAAGCTATAGCCTGATGCTGGATGATGAGATATATCTCACAAATGATAGAAATAATCTCACCAATGTGAGGAAATGATCCCTCACATGATTCCAAGCTGAAATACTTGGAACTTCCTTCCAGCACTAGATCTACCCTGCTGGACTGTATAATTCCTTATGGAACTGCTGCTACATGGAGGTGTAAAATGATGGTCTGATGTCGACTTTGACATTTCTTCTCTTGGAATACTGAAATGAATACACAAGGTCAAAGGATGAACCCTCCACAGGTTTCCTAACTAAAATGCTAGAAACTACCTTCCTCCTCTAAAACCCTAAGACAGGAATTCGTAATTCCTGAAGCTGTATATGCATAAGAGAGGGGCTGAATGTGGCAGTAGTTCCAGATGATGAATGGTTTCTAAATATAGCCTTCCCAGAGTGGACACCCAAATTCCCTTGTGGGTAAGGGTGGGGTTCCCGCTTGGGAACATCTGTGTGTTAAAAAACACACCAGACTTAGATAAATAGATGAAGCGTGCAAATAAATGTCAAAAGACAATATAATATCAAATTCCAGAATGATTTTTTTTGCTGCCCTCATCTTCCTTTTATGGTTTTGAACCCTCACTAGCCTTGGCCCACTTCATAACTACAGTGTAAATGTGCCCACTAGTCTCAATGAAGACTGTGTTGTCTCTCCATGATCTCCATGATCTGTGCAATTAATCTCCACTCCCTCCATCATGTGTGGATTTAATGCACCAAATCCTCCATCAGTGCATCATTAATTCTCTATTATCTTACTTTTAATCCTCCACCATTTCCATCTTCTAGCTTATTATCTCTTCATAAACACAACTCTTCCTTCATTAATGAGCTTCTCCACTACTCCATGATGCTGATCTACTATCTAATAACCCACATTCACACAAAAAACTTGATTTTATTCCTCTATGGGGTTTATGGGTCCCTCCATACTTTTATTTTCTTAATAATTGAGAAGAGTAAGAACTCTAATATTCCAATTAACTGATGGAAAATTGGGAATATTACAGGTGAACAATGTGACTGATAAAATTTAAGTGGGCTCTAGTAAGCATGGAATTTTAGTGGGAATAATAAGAAAGGATAACCTTTTTTTTTTCTCAGAGACAATTTAAGTGGAAAATGGTAAGCAAGTGTAAGAAATAAATTACTCATACTATAAATCACAACTATAAAAGTACATAGAATACCACCATTATATAACAATGGATGAGTTCCAGTGTTGATTAAAAATAACTATGGAAGCTATGTAGATACAAATACCTATGTGTGCTTACAACAATCTATAATTAGGTCAGTGGGAAAATAAGTGTTGGAGAAGATGAACTCTAACACCCCCCCAAGCGAAACATTTGGAGTAAACATAAAGACAAATATTGGGTCTTAGCAACAACAACTAATAAGGTACGCGAATATAAACTCTCATAAGTGTAGAGAAGGCGAAACACCCGTAGGAAAACAAAAACACCTCTCCAAATTAGATAAACATGAAGTTGAAATTGTCGAACCAACAATAATCTAGTGAATGACAAGAGTAAAGTCCCACTTCAATCAAAAAGTACAAATATCTAAAGTACCAAAACTCTAAAGAAGAGATCCATGAAAAATTAATAAGGTTGGTTGATCTTTGAAGTAAAAATAATTGTAAAGGAACAAGAGCATAAAACATTGTCGAATTCCCTAGAAATGATTTATATAAAATAATATCTAGGATAAAGGCTTCAAGTATACGCATCACCATCACCCAACAAATTAAAAACGAGACGTATAAGTATGAAAAACTCCACCAAAGCAAGATACAAATATAGATATACTAGTAATGTAGTCACCACAACAACAACAACAATATTAGTCATCATCAAACTTCCCTCTCCCCCTAAAACAAAATTGAGGGAGAAATGAAAATCAATGATTAAGAAGAGGATCTTTGTACGTTTGCAAAACCAACGAGAGACAAGAATATTAAGTCCACAAACTTATGTTCCATTGATTCCACAACAATCGATCCTAATTTTTGGAATTTGCCGATGGTTCAACCTCTGAAATATATTTTGTAAGGATATAAATGCACGATTGCTATGTGACTAAGAACGTTAATGTCAGGGTGATTTCCTCTAATATTTACGTGGAATTTGATATGGATCAGTTTTTGGTTTTGTACACTCAAATTTGGGTGAAACTACATTTTAATCTAGAATGACATTAGTAGCTATGTCATCAATTTTTCTATCACAATGAACAAGAGAATTTTCTTCAAGCACCTCAACCTAAATTCCTCCAATAATAAGCAACACGTCTCAAGTCTTACCAGACCTAGATGTAGGTAATGAGGTATCATCAAGATCATATCAAAAACCTTCCTTTGATGTCTACACCACATGGTCAATAGGAAGAACATTTCCTTGTCAATTCTTCCCAATTACTCCTTTGGTATATTTCATTTTATTTAGCTACTAGGACCCTATACCAATGGTGTATGTTTCAAAACTAGGTGAAACAAAAGCAGGATTATGAACATGAACATGTGATATTGATATCTCAACAAAAACATTATGCTTATGAGCATTATAATGTTCATTGACTTCCAATTCAAGGTACCTCTTGCACTCTTTTAGGTCTTGAATGACCCCATCCTTCTAAATAAGTTGTTATGACAAGGCATCATAGTCTTTTTTTATAGTTTGATATTTGATCCAATAATAATTTTTTCTCTGCTTGAAGATGGATTTATTATTCATGAATGAGTTCAGTTAAGGCTTTTAAATGGTATACCATCATAATTTGTTTATTATTTTACTTCTCCAATTCACAACTTTGACTGTAGACTCACAAATTTTATTAATTTCTCAATGAGAGTGCTTTGGAAGTGATTCTTAAGCTTCTTTTTGGAAGACAATAATGATGGATTGTGACTGAATAATTTCACTTCAAATTTGGTCGAATTCTCTTTTCTCATGAAGTTCTCATAAGCTTCTACCCATATCGATAACACTAGTTTGATTATGTGTTTCTACTAGTCTTCACAAAGTGGAGTGAATGGAAAAAACTATCTAGCTCAATATGAAAATCGATGCACAGATTTTAGTAGACAATCCAATAAAAACACATGAATATCATTTTGATCCCCCATGATGTGAATGAGATATTACTTGGAGACAAAACATGACTTAAATGTAGAGGATTGATATAAATGATACATACATATATATATATATATAATAAAGTCCCAATTTTTTTTCAATTTGATTAAAAATTATTTTTAATATTTTAACTATAAAATTACCCCTTTCTTAAGACAAAAATAAGAATTGTGTTTTCGCAGGAACATATTTTAAGGCTACAAGAGTTCCTCCAACCGGTGCAATCGATTCTCGAACTGTTGGTGATGGTGATTGCTGCTCCTCTAATGTTGCACCAACGCTGGTATCTACCTTTTCTTTCTCATGCATCTCGTGAATAATTCATGGGACTCCCAATGTCAAGAGAAAAAAACCATATTGCAAAGATGCAAGTGTTATTTATCCTAATGCAAGTACTTCTGCAGGTGGTGGTGGTGGTAGTTGCTCCCTTTCCGTAGTGATAGTGCTGGCATATTCCTTTTGATTCTCATGTACTTTTTCATCAATGACAGGAAATGTCTCTATGGAAAGTGTCTCTGGTTTTCTTCTATCAAACTTCTTTATCAGCGTTTGAGTGAAGTCTACATAAGTAGTCACTCTTGCATGTTTCAGACGGTTGAACGACCAGTCCTTTTCTACACCCTCAAGGTGTAGTGCTACAATCTCAATAACCTCTCTTTCTACTACTAGGTGTAGCTGGAAGAAATCATCCAACTCCTCCATCCAAGAATTTTTTGTGCCTATGGATGACCCATCAAATGTAGGGAAGAAGAATATATTATGTGTGTGCCCTTTTCTTCTATTACTACTGCGAGGTCTCCGGTTTTGTTAGATATGAAAGAGCTGTTGGAGATTTAGATTCTTCTTGAATGCTATATATTGAGATTTGTACTCATAAAGATAATTACTGAGAGTCTCATGCTCTAAGTATCCTCCATATCCATGCCATTCATCTCCTTCTTCAAAGAAAGTGGACATAGAAAAGTGTTGTGGAGCTCTTTGTATTGTTATTTTTTTATGTTGCTGATAGGAAGTGCTTGTACCTTCCTAATTCTAAAACCCACTTGAAGTTTCTCTTTGGCATCCACTTCTCATTTCTTTAATCTCTCTGGAGAGATCCTACATAGATCTAAAGAGAAATGTGGAAAATATTAATCCTTCCACCATTGAAGACTTCTTATTTTTCTACTTCTTCTTATTATTCTTCTGATGTCATGAAGTGCCCACAAGTTGATCCAAAGATCATGCTCTGATACCACAGTAATATTCCAAAATGGAAAAGACAGGAATATAGAACATATGCACAATTCCAACTACGGTAAAATAAGAATTTAACATGTAGAATTGGAAAAATTTTGGAGTACATAAATAAATTATACATATGGGCAGAAAACAACTGAGCCATATCATTAAGGACCAACAACAAGGTAAGTAAACAGTGCTCCAAAAGGAATGCACTCAAGCCACAAGATGGCTGAAATACCCTAATGAAAACTAGAACTGGAAATGTTGTGCTACTACTATTACTTGAATAAGAATCGTGTGCAGAAGGTTGTTGGGGTGTTCATAAAATTTTGGGATTTTAACCACGAATTGTACTAAAAAAGCCTAGAAACACCAAGAAATGATTTGGTCATATTTTAACTTTGGATTTTCGACCCTTTTTGAGTTTCCAACTGCACCCCTTCTCGTTGACTTATGCACTCCTCCTGGGTAACTATTGATATGGGGCTTACCCCTTATTTAGATTCTCAAGCTATAAACTTGGGATCTAGCTCTTCCTTCCTCTGCTCAAGTTGCATCTACAAACTGTAGAACGGTCGAAATGGACTGTGATGTCAAGGAGGTTGAAGTTGTAGCCTACTACTAGATGATGATATATAGATCACAACTGATAGAAATAATCTCACCAATGTGAGGGAATGGTCCCTCACAGGATTCCACGCTGAAATACTTGGAACTTCCTTCCTCCACTGGATCTACCCTGCTGGACTATGCAATTCCTAATGGAACTGTTGCTGCATGGAGGTGTAAAATGATTGCCTGATGTTGGTTGTCACAATTTTACTCCGGGAATACTGAAATGAATGCACTAGGTGAAAGGATGAACACTCCATAGGTTTCCTATTGAAATGCTAGAAGCTACGTTCCTCCTCTCAAACCCTAAGACATGAATGCGTAATTCTTGAAGTTGTATATGAAAAAGAGAGGAGATGAATGTGGCACCAGTGTCAGATGATGAATGGTTTCTCAAAATAACATTTCCATAGTAGGCACTTGAAGTCCCCAGTGGGTAAGGGTGGGATTCCCGCTCGGGAACACCTGTGTGCTAAACAACACAGCAGACTTAGCTAAACGACTGAAGCATGAAAATAAATGTCAAACGAAAATACAATATAAAATTCCAGACTGATTTGTTTTTCTTCCCTCATCTTCCTTGTATTGTTGTGAACCCTCCCTAGCCTTGGCTCACCTCATAACTGCACTACACATATGGCCACTAGTCTCCATGAAGATTGTGTTGTCTCTCCATGATCTCCATGATCTCCATGATCTCTGAAAATAATATCCACTCTCTCCATCATGTTTGGATATAATGCATGACTTCCTCCATCACTACATCATTAATGCTCTATGATCTTACGTAAATTCCTCCACCATATCCATCATATTCCTCATTATCTCTCCATCATCCCCACTCTTCCTTCATTAATGAGCTTCTCCACTACTCCACGATGCTAATTTACTATCTACTAGCCTACATTCACACAACAAAGTGGATTTTATTCAAATATAGGGTTTATGGGTACCTCCACCCTTTTATTTACTTAATTAATTGAGAAGATTAAGAACTCTAATATTCCAATTAATTGATGGAAAATTGGGAATATTATAGGTGAACAATGTGATTGATCAAATTTAAGTGGGCTTTGGTAAGCATGGAATTTTAGTGGGAATAATAAGAAATGATAACCTCTTTTTTCTCAAAGAGAATTTAAGTGGAAACTGGTAAGAAAGTGTAAGATATCAATTACTCATACTATTAATCATAGCTATAAAATTACATAGAATACCTCCATTATATAACAATGGATGAGTTCCAGTGTTCATTAAAAATAACTATGGAAGCTATGTAGACACAAACACATAGGTGTGCTTACTACAAGATATAATTAGGTCATTGGAAAAATAAGTGTTGGAGAAGACGAACTCTAAACCCGCCCTCGCCCCCTAAGCGAAACGTAGGGAGTAAACATAAATAAAAATATTGGGTCTTGAAGAAGACAAACCCATAGGAAAACAAACTCCCGATTTTTTTTTAATTTGATTAAAAAATATTTTTAATATTTTAACTATAAAATTCCCCCTTTCTTAAAACCAAAACAAGAAGCTACTTGTTGTAGGGAGATCTTGTAAGGCTAGAAGAGTTCCTCCAACCAGTGTAATGGCTTCTCCAATTGCTGGTGATGGTGATGGCTGCTGCTCTACTATTGCACCAGCCCTGGTATCTGCCTCTTTTTCCTCATCCATATCCTGAATTATGCATGGGACTCCCAATGTCAAGAGCACAAGACCATCTTGCAAGGATGCAAGTGTTATTTCTCCTAATGTAAGTACTTCTACAGTTTGTGGTGGTGGTAGTTGCTCCCTTTCCGCAGTGATAGTGTTGACATATTCCTTTTGATTCTCATTTACTTTCTCATCCATGATGGAAAATGTGTCTATGGAAAGTGTCTTATGTTTTCTTATATCAAACTTCTTTATCAGCCTTTCAGTGAATTCTGCATAAGCAGTCACTCATGCAAGTTTCAAATGGCTGAACCAACAATCCTTTGCTTCACCCTCAAGGTGCACCACTGCAATCTCAACAACCTCTCTTTTCACTACTAGGTGTAGCTAGAAGAAATCATCTAACTCCTCCATCCAAGCCTTTTCTATGATTGTGGATGACCCATCAAATGTAGGCAAGAAGAATCTATTATTTATGCCCTCTTCTTCTATTACTAATGCAGGGACTCTGGTTCTTCTTTATCCGAAAGACTTGTTAAAGAGTTAGATTCTCATTGAATGCTCTAGATTGAGATTTGTACTCTGCAAGATAATTACTCAGAGTCTCATGCTCTAAGTATCCTCCATCTCCATGCCATTCATCTCCTTCTGCAAGTGGACATAGAAAAATGTTTTGGAGCTCTTTGCATTGCCAATTGTTTATGCTGCTGATAGGAAGTGCTTGGACCTTCCTCATTCTAAAACCCTCTGGAGGTTTCTATTTGCCTCCCCCTTCTAATTTCTTTAATATATGTGGAGAGATCTTGCATAGATCCAAAGAGAAGTGTTAGGTCCTTATAATACTAGTGTAACCCCTCATTGTTGTTAGTGTAGCCCCCTTATTGTTATTGTTTTACGCATGCATCCCCCATATTGTTATTATTGTGACCTTACATTATTATTGTTAGGTCGGCTAGGATTATATTGTGAACCCATGGACTCGTATATATAGAAAGGGTGTTGTGTCACTTTTATCATCCAAGACTTGTTAATTTATGTAATGTAAAGGAGGTTGCCCCTCAAAGTGGCTTATTTATAAGGTGTTTATCTCTCCTTTATTCAATTTTTGGAGATGGTTTCATAGAAATTGGGATCAGAGATTATTATCTTTCTCGGCTTCCCTGCGATACAAGCATTGATGGAAACACTTGTTTGAAGGAGAGGGGAATGTTAGGTCCCTATAATACTAATGTATCCCCTTATTTTTGTTAGAGTAGCCCCCTTATTGTTATTGTTGTGCCCCTGTAGACCCCATATTTTTATTATTGTGCCCTTGGATTATTATTGTTAGGTCGACTAGGATTATATTGTGACCCCATGAACTCCTATATATAGAAAGGAGGTTGTGTCATTTGTATCATCCAATATTTTTTCATTTATGTATTGTAAAGGAGGTTTCCCCCTCGAAGTGGCTTATTTCTAAGGTGTTGATCTCTCTTTTATTCTATTTTTGGAGTTGGTTTCATAACAAGAAGTATGGAAAAGCTTAATCCTTCCACCATTGAAGACTTCTTATTTTTCTGCTTCTTCTTCTTATTCTTCTGATGTCATGAAGTACCCACAAGATGAGCCAAAGATCATTCTATGATACCACTGTAATATTCCAAAATATAAAGGACAAGAATATAGAACATATGCACAATTCCAACTACGGAAAATAAGAATTAAACATTTAGAACTGGAAAAATGCTGGAATACATCAAAAAATCATATATATTGGCACAAAAAAACTGAACCATATCATTAAGTATCAACAGCAAGGTAAGTACACAGTGCTCCAAAAGGAATGCACTCAAACCACAAGATGGCTGAAATACACTAATGAAAACTAGCACTGGAAATGTTGTGTTGCTACTACTGCTGCTGTCACACTGAAGAAGAACCATGTGTGAGAAGTTGTTGGATTTCTTAGAAAGATCCAAGATTCTAACCACAAAATCTACTAAAAAAACCCATAAAAACCCATTAAATGGTTTGGCGATATTTTAATTTTGTATTTTCAACCCTTTTTGAGTTTCCAACTGCACCCTTGCTGGTTGAATTACGCACTCCTCCTGAGAGAATTCTAATATGGGGCTGAAATAATGATCTTCCCACTGAAATAGAAGCCAATCAACTCAACACATGAAGGCATGACCCCTTCTCTAGATTATCAAGCTAGAAACTTGAGATATAGCTCCTCCTTCCTCGGCTCAAGTTGCAGCTGCAAACTACAAAAATTATAGAATGGACTGTGATGTGAAGGAGGATGAAGGTGTAGCTTGCTGCAGGATGATGAGATAAATCTCATAGGTGATATAAATAATCTCACCAAAGTAAGGGAATGGTCCCTCATAGGATTCCAAGCTGAAATACTAGGAATTTCCTTCCTCTATAGGATCTGCCCTGCTGGACTACGCAATTCCTGATGGAACTTATTTAAAATGATGGCCTGATGTTGGATGTCACAATGCTGATCTTGGAAGACTAAAATGAATGCACAAGGTGAAAGGATGAACCCTCCACATGTTTCCTAACTGAAATTCTAGAAACTACATTCGTCATCTCAAACCCTAAGACAGGAATGCATAATTCCTAAAGCTGCATATGTAGAAGAGAGGGGCGGAATGTGGCACAAATTCCAGATGATGAATGGCTACTCAAAATATCCTTCCCAAAGTATGCACTCGAAGTCCCCCATGGGTAAGGGTGGGATTCCTGCTCGAGAACACCCGTGTGCTAAAACACACAACAGACTTAGATAAACAGCTAAAGTGTGCAAAGAAATGTCAAACGAAAATATAATATCAAATTCCAGACTGATTTTTTTTCTTGGCCTCATCTTCCTTATATGGTTGTGAACCCTCCCTTGCATTGGCCCACCTCATTACTATGCTACAGATGTGGCCACTAGTCTCCATGAAGAATGTGTTGTCTCTGCATGATCTCCATGATCTTTTCACTTAATCTCCACTCCCTCCATCATGTGTGGATTTAATGCGCCACTTCCTCCATCACTACATCATTAATTCTCTATGATCTTACTTTTATTCCTCCACTATCTCCATCATATTCCTCATTATCTCTCCATAATCCCCACTCTTCCTTCATTAAAGAGCTACTCCACTTTCCATGATGTTGATCTACTATATACTAACCCACATTCAAACAACAAAGTGTATTTTATTCATTTATGGGGTTTATGGGTCCCTCCACCCTTTTATTTACTTAATTAATTGAGAAGATTAAGAAGTCTAATATTCCAGTTAACTGATGTAAAATTGGGAATATTATAGGTGAACAATGTGATTGATCAAATTTAAGTGGGCTCTGGTAAGCACAGACTTTTAGTGGGAATAATAAGAAAGGATAAAATTTATTTTTCGAGGAAAATTTATTTCGAAACTGGGAAGCGAATGTAAGATA
>CM076584.1:534622818-534835318 GCA_034641835.2 Pinus albicaulis
TGCGATGAAATTACAATTTATTTTCCAATTTATTTAAGGGAAAAATAAAATAGACACCTCACATTCCTCACTCCTAGTACATCAAAATTTCTGACCAGTGTGGGTGCATTTTTTTTGTCCTTTATTGTTTCCAATTTCACTATTTCTTGTTGCAAATTTCAACACTCCCTCTCAACATGAAAGGAATTCAATCTATCCCCATCCGGTACCTTTGCAATGTTCTGCATGTTACGCTTCTCTAGTGTTGTTTGCACCTGAAAATCCTTTAACTGAATAGCCTCTGAACAATTGAATTAGTAGAAATCATCTATCATCAGAGTCTTTTGACTGCTGCTAGCTACTACACATGTCTAGTGCTAGATTCTTTACATTTTTGTTGACATATGCATCTGTGCCCTTTGAACTATTACTAACTCTAATTTGTGCTCCAGTATTTGACATATGTCACTCTGATTTCTGTCTTACTGAAATCAGACTACACCAATCTTATTGATCCTTCCTAATAATACTGCACTATGGGCTCCTCGTAGCCAAGTTCGATCCATAAGACACACCATCTCAATGGAACTTACCCAAATTTATTATCTTGGGATTATGTCTACATATCACCCCACCCTTACACCTCAAGGTATGGCTACTCCCTCTTCACATCTGGCTCAAAATTTCCCCCTCATGGAGATCTCTTCTTGAGTGTACGCTTCCACTCAGTCTCCTCTCTGCTTCTTGAATTGTGGCATCTACTCCACAACCTTATGATACCACTTCTCATGAGGCTGCATGTTGAGAGGTAATTTATGCTCCCTCTAAACCACCAAGTCTCTAACTTCTCCTTTTCTCCTCAAATATTTGCATGCATCTGGTACCTCAAGTGCATATAAGTTCTTGACTTGCACACAGTGTAATTGTCTCGACATTACAAAAAGTTTCTAAATAAGAGTTTCTTTTAAATAGATGATATCTTCCTCATCTGAGCTTCGACTCGGCCAATTTTATTTTCCATTTGGGTATTTTTTTGCAAGGAATCCAAATATTCTATTTGTTTTTGAAAATTTCACACCAAAATATTCATATATTCTCTGCGAACTCGCTGCCAAAAAAATTCCTGCTTTGATACCATGTAGAAAATATAACCAACGAGATTCAATATTATCTTGTAATGTACTAAAACAAGATATTTATTCCTTCCAACAATTTGCGGAAAAAAAACATGATCGCACCATCACTTATAAGTAAGAGAAAGAAATTATCAATTGCACAACAACATGATGTATTTGGGGAAAGAAACTACTCAAAACTCCTTTATCTCTATTGTGTATTAAGTCAAGGAATCATGAAACAATACAATGCTTAATCTCTCATGAGATTCCCCAGCACTCTGTCAATTGTCTCCCGTTGATCTAGGAAAACTCATTCTAGTACTTAGCCAATTCTCATCCTTACTTCAACCTACCTTGCTCATGCAATTCCTAGGGAATTAACTCCTTATTAATTAGGAAAATCAGTCTTCCTTGATTGCGCAATCCATCATGGCATCCAAATGACTTTATAATTGCACATGGGAAATTTTCTCTGAATACAACTGATAGTTATGTTCCCTTTAACCTCTTTCTCAACTGGGTATTCCTCGAAACTGATATGCATGCAACTATTAATAGTGAATTATCAATTATCTGATTGATCACTCATTGTGAATTAAATCTAATTTAATTCACTGGACCTCTCCCTAGGTCATCACTTAGTTAGAACTATTTAAACTGATTTTAACTCATTTAATTGAGTTAATTAAACTTGCACCCCACTAATGCATCAACTTCAACTGGACCCCAAAAATATTAGAATCCCTCTAGATGCCTCATCTTAGACCCTCAACTGGAATTTGTTGAGCTAACTCGGTCATCATGACTTAATTAACTGAAAAAAATTGTTATGAGATGAGAATACAATTTATTGTCCAATTTATTTAAGGGAAAAATAAATTAGACACCCCGCATTCCTCACTCCTAGTGCATCAAAATTCCTCACTAGTGTCGGTGCATTTTTTTTTGTCCTTTATGGTTTCCAATCTCAGTGTTTCTTGTTGCAAATTTCAACATTTCAGAATTTGATGTGGCCTTCACACAAAGACACCACTGAAATCACATGCCCAGATTATCATAAGCAACCTCTCTTAAGCTTGATCTTCCAAAAGAGAACCAACAATATGGCATGCTACTTCCTAGCACAAACTGACCATTAAGGTATGCAACATTCTTCTGAACCCTCACATGACAATCTTGCTCTTGGAGGATGATCATGAGCTCCCTTTGGCAACCCTTACTCAGCCCTCATACTCGACCTACTTTATGACTACATCTCCCTTCACCCCCTTGATGTGCGAGACAGTGGAAATAGATGCCAAACATGCTAAGATGTGCCAAGTGATAAGGCATGCCAATATGTGCAAGGGTGTGTCAATGTGTGTCAGGGACTCTCAAGGAAAAAAAAAGGAGAATAAAGTTAAACTACAATGAAATGAACACATAAGAGGGTTAATAAGTCATCAGTTTACCTTTTCTAAGAGGGGCATGCTAGGCACACCAACACTAGGCGGCAATAGGTTCCATGTGCAAAGTCTTAGTGTATTCTAAGTGCCAAGTATTCCTTTGTTTCTTCTCATCCACTTTCCAACAATTTATCATCACAAATAAATTTAATATTAAACCATGCCAAATCATACCAAGGCATCTCAATGTATTCCATACATGCTAAGACTTTCCAAGCGCCAACACGTGCCAAGTGCCAATATGTGTCAGGGAGTGTTATGCATGTATGAAGTGGAAGGGAATGTTGGAGAGTACTAAGGTGTGCTAGAGAGTGATAATGCATGTTGATGAGTGTTAAGGAGTACTAGGAAAAAATATTAGGGAAACACTACGTAAAAATTCATAGCAGTTAATGAATATGAGGAACGGCTTCCAGAGACTAGTGTTAATGAGTGTTAGTTGTCATGCCAAGGAGGAAGTGACAAGGTATGCTAAGCATTGGTAAGGCATGATAAGGAATGTCAAGGCATGTCAATAATTCCTAAATTGTGCTTGGGAGTTCCAGGGTGTGCTAAATATATCATGTGCCAATTAATAGTGCCAAGATATGCCAATACATGATAGGTGTTAAGGATGTGGTGTAGGGTGCCAGGGTATGTCAATATGTGTCAAGGCAACAAAAGGAAGAAACAATAAGAGGGTTAATAAGTCAGGAATTTATCTTTTTGAAAAGGGGAATTCTAGGCACACTAATAATAGGTCCCAATACATGCCAAGTGGAATTGTGTGCCAAGTGCTAATGTATGTCAATGCATTCAACCAAGGTGTTCCAGGGCATGCTAGGGACTACATGCAACATGCCAACACATACTAGGAGAGTTCCATGTTGTGCTAGCGCATGCTACCATGTGCTTCGGCATTACTGTCATCACAATATGCTCTAGGTACAAAGATGTTCCAAGACATACAGGGTGCTAAGAAATGTTAGTGTGTGCCAAAACATTAATTTAAGGTGTGCACAGATTATTGAGGAGTGTTAGGTCTTTCTCATTAATAGAATTTTTAGATCTTGATTATTTATTAAATAATATATTTCCTACACACAATAGTGGAACTTTATCTAAAGGGAATTTTCTAGATAATAAACTTAATAGATATGAATCATGTGTTGACTCATAGGAAATCTCTATTTGACTAGTCACTACTTGAGGAAATGATACACACTAATTACTTCTTAAAAAATTTACTGACTCTAACCACTATGGCCTTGGAAATATTATAAAAAATACTCCACAATAATGGTCTTTAATCATAATCTTTTGACAAAAAATATATTAACAGGCACATAGTGTCATCAAAAACTCATTGGAATGATCAATGATGATGGAAATTTTTTGACCGTCGCCAGAAGTAACCAAAATATCATTGGTGAGTGTCATTAAAATTTCTTCACTAGAATTTTTACCAAAGAGAGAATTAGTGATGGGCCTTTAACGACCCTCACCAAAAGTGTCATTGAAAATGGCTTTGGTGATGGACCATAAAGGACCATCACTATGTACACTTACAGTGACGGTTTTTTAAGGACCATCACCATATGTGAAATTGGTGACGGACCATAAAGGTCCGTCACAAGCATGACCCTCACCAATGTGCTTTTTTCTTGTAGTGGGATGCAAGAAAAGGGAGCAGAGAAGGGAAAATGATACAAATCAGCACTGGGGAAGGGAAATAATAGAAGTGGATTGTGATTGGAATTGAATAGTCCAAAGGAGAATGGTAATTCGGTTCATAGAGTGCTGATAATTTATCCTTTGATGAAAAATAATCCTTCAGCAATAGTGGCTAATCCACTATTTCTCTGTAAATATCTACACATCCAAAACCTGCAATAATTCAATAGGATCAGCAAGGCAAACTCTGCTTTAGTGGCGAATTTGGGTTTTAATAGGATGATTAGTCGATGGTTGAGGTGGGGTGGGTCTGTTGGGTAATGGCCTAGCCATTTATGGTACAACAGGATGCTGGAGGGAAGATATTTCATAGGTAGGGGTAGACATATGACGCTCGACATGGTGCAGCATCATTGGAAATGGTCAAACGGATGTAGTGGTTTGGTTAAAATTGGAAACCGCTTTTTAGATGACGTCGAAGGCGGTCGGTGGTATCACCGGGGGGGGGGGATGGATGCAAAATCTTCTACGAAATAATCATAGAAAGAACAGCGGTAAGGGATACCACCCATTTTAGAACCACCCCCCCCTGTTGTTATAGTCTGGAGAGTGAGTGGGGGCCGAAAAGGGTTGTGGAGCGTCAGATATGAAGTGATGAGCGGGGAATTCGAGAAAGGTGCAGGATTGTTAGTCGTGGATGTGACATGGTGATGGGATGGTGGGGTCAGAGAATATTCATGTTGGAGAGAGCTATAAAATTTAGGCTAAAATAAAATGTGAGAGTTTGGAGGTTAGAACCAAGGGAATATTAATACTTTGGAACTTGAGATAAACTATGTTTTTCCTCCTTAGCACATCTACCTACCCAAAGCTACTCATATAAAAAAATTTCTTCTTTTTCAGGGTGCATTTGGACTGGAAAACCCTTAAATCATTTTTATTTTGAATTTCTATCCTAACACCCATCCTTTTTTCATCCATTGAATCAGTTTAAACTGTTGAGTCAATTTCATTTTCTACATATCTACTGATAATCCAAGATTAAACAGTTTGGAAAATATTTTTCTCTAACCTATCAATAGAAATTGAAAATTGTCCAATCATGATTAAATTGTATGACTGGAAAGACTTATCTAATCAGTAGTGGCATTTGAACATGCAACACTTTCAGTTTTATTTCTTTTTTTGGGGGTTTTCTTTCCTTTTCTCCTTTTCTTTTTATCTTTTCTGCCTTTTTTATATCCTCTTTTCCTTCTTTTCATATTTTTTTGTATTTTAAATCATTTCAATTTTGAAAAAACTTTCAATAATGGAAACTTGCAAGAAATGTGAAGTATCCACTTACCTTGAGATCCTATAATTTATAGGGTACTAACATGGAGTAGTTGGGAAGCCAGCACCATGCAAAGAGCATGTATAGTCACAAAGAATTGTGGAGGTTAATTATGAGGCATATAATAAATGACCTAGAGGATGCACACTGCCTCATAGGGTTGAATTTATCTACTTGCACATAGAATTTTTACAGTGACATTTACAACTTGGTTCTTCCTTCGATGGTTCTCAAAACATTCCTAAAAATATATTTAGCCTAATCCTTCTAGGAAAACTTGGCATGTATTCTAATACATGTATACCCACTTGTCCTTCATGAAATGAGAATCACACACTATACAACTATCAGAATTCTCATAATAATTTTATTCTTAAAAGAGGGATGAATTTGTGTGTGAATAAGAATATGGTTTTGATTATATTAACCAAACATAATAATCTAAATGCCTTCAATTTATGCTACATAAAAGCATAGGATGAAGGCATTATTGTAGAAAATAATGAATTAAATTATCATATCATTAATTTATAATACCTTCAACGTATTAATTGACCCATATTGAGGACAATAACTGCAACAACCTATGTTATATAAGATGTAAATATAGGAGGAATAAGTGTGCAAGTGTTAATCAAAGATTAGAGGAGTCATATTTTTGTTGTAATTTAATTGTTCTATAGGTATGAACATATTAAATGAAATTTTCACTTGATGAAGAGGGGTTTATGGAGTGTCATAAAAGTTTAAGACTTAAGTTCACATAACTACAACAAAAAATTTGTTGGAGGTTCAGGCATGTTTGAATTATTTGAGAAGGACATGGGGTGCTAGTATGATAATCAATCACGAACTACAAATCTAATTGCCAAATGTGGATGGCACTAACTTTATCTAATATGTCCCCACTCTTTTTTTTGTGAATCTAGCATATTGGACATGCTGACATATTCATCCAATGAGTTTGATACACAGGGACAAGTGTCATGTAGAGAATATGTCTTGTGCATGCAAAAATTATTGGCAAGAAACATCATGATGTGTTAGACCTGTGGGCATTTCCAAATCATTGGAAAGAAGTTCCTTGATGTGTTATACATGTGGGATGAGAAAATATGTACCAATTCAAATAAAATAGAAAACAAAGAGCCATTTTTAAGTGACATTGTGCTTTCATGGAAATCTAAGTATACATTGTGTAGAAAATGGAAATGTAGGTTTTTGACAATGGTGCCTCTACAGGTTTCCATTATTTTTTTGAGTTCATCATTTCTCAATCAACAATTATTTTTGTCTATATAATTATATTTTATTTCTGTTAATTTTTAGAAATAAGATACTTTATTATTATTTTTATATGTGTATATGTGCATGGATTATTTAGTATTTACATGTCCCTTCATGTCCCATTTTGGGAGTCTACGATATCCCTATCAAATACACAAGTATGTATATCCCTTTATCCCCATAACACGTGAGATAGGGTTAGTGGCATTTTCACAAGTGGAAAGCACCATCCAAATTTTTACATTTTTTCCTGTTGATATGGATACACACTGAATAGCCATCAAAGAAAGCTCAAACGTGTGGTAACTCAAATATTTAGACACCTGTGCAGGGCTATAGGATTTGTTGAAAATTTAAAATGCTTGAACTATACATTCAGAGCTTACATGATTTTTAAAGTAGGCTGGTGTTTTTATCAAACCATATTGTCCATGAATATAACGTGGTTGGATTGGCTTAGTTGGAAGGGCATATAGCCTGTTGATGGAAATAATGATCAAAAGAGCTTCAAAGAGATAGAAGCTCCCCATACATGCAATAAATAGGTCATTATAGTGACAATGTGTTGAATTTTACTAGAAATTCTTCCATTGTAGTAAAATTCATGGTTTCATGTCTTGGATGAAAAAAATCTCCACTCATGCATTGGATGGATGGATAACATCCCTTGGATCCAATGACACACTATATATCTTAGTGATGCACCAAAGAGAACATACTTGAGAATGTTGAGTATTTTCTACAAGTATGTTGCTTCAACTAACCTTTCTCCCAATTAAACAAAGAATCATTCATCAAGTTTCAAAATTTTTAATGAATTACATTAAAAAAAAAATCTTGGTAGCCAAGGGTGAATCACGGAAGCAATAATTGAAGACATGATGTGGAAATTGAATGAATAATTAATCTAAAAGTGAAATAGATAATTTGAAATATGAAAATATAAATGGTGAAGCTCAAAATAAACACTGACAACACTAGAATTCTAGGTACTAAAGAATGGAGTTTTAAAATAAGGACTTCTACCCTTCGATAACTAATGATAGCCACCACTTCCTTGCAAGAAAAACATTACAACAAAACTTAAATTTTTCTTATGAGATATTTTAAGGTTTTTTGAAAAAATATAATAGGCGGCCCCACTATGATGCCATAGGGCTTCTTATTGGGTACATGCATCTACTTTTCTATATTCTTCCTTTTAAAGTAATGGTGAGTTTATTTATTTTTAATAAATTCAGTTTGGATGTCTTTTTCTGTAGGAGATGTTCCTTGATTTTATGAAAAAAATTACGGGAATGTCCCACATTAGGTTGTTGTGTTTCCCTATTAGATGGATGTTTCTTTGGATGCTATTCTCATAATAAAATATGTGCCCCCATCATTGGCATTATCCCCTACAGAAGGGGATTCTCCTATAGAAATTTGGGAATTTTGAGTTTAGTGCAATTTTGAAATTTCACCTCGCCTCACACCAAAGGTTTCTTAATTCCAAACCTTATGAATATTCATCCTTAATGATGATTTGAAATATAAATTATAGAAACTAGGAAAAAACAATATTTCAATTCAATTAAACCTTAATCCATCAAATGTAAGGATACGAAACATATTCCTACAAGTTCCCGTCCATAGGGTGCACTTTCCAAGTATAATAAAATGAATGGTGAAAATCAAATATGTAACAGGGAAAATTTTGAATAGCTAAAAACTTCATTTGTATAATGATCAAGTACATGTATATATTGTATCTTGATCCCAAGGTTACCACGATCCTCTAGCTCTAAAAAAAAATACCTAGGGAAAACCATGAAAAGCTCAACCTCCAAAAAATATCCTCCAAAAATTAGTATCAATCTCTCTCTCTGTCTCTCTGGTGGCATTTTGGCAAATGTTGTAGCATGAAAATTGTTAATTATGCTGGTATGCTAGTATTTCCTCTATGATGGATTGTTCACTATTGTCTTTGATGAATCCAAGGATCTTGGCATATACATTAATAGAAATATGTGGTAGTGGACTAGTTCAAAAATATGGATTTATTTATTTCATGCAAGTAGGTCATCATTGGCCAAGAGACAATGATATTGATCTTGTCATTGTGATGCCTATCAATATGTTGTAGTGGACTGGTTGAACAAGATGGATTTATTGATTTCATGAAATTACAACATCATTGGCCAAGAGACAATGATGTTATTTCTCCAAAATGTATGGGATGCACTTTGAACTTCTACAATCCATAATTTTAGAGAGAGACAATAGCCATTTTTGGAAGGCATTGTGTAATGTGATGGATACTAAGAAAAAATAAGGCATTTATTTTCACACTCAAATGAATGGGTAGACATATATTGTTTATATGGCCCCTTTCCATTTTCTTAGGGATTTTAAGTATAACCCTAATACTTGAAATGAAAATATTACATATATTCAACAATGTTATAATCAAGCCGCTTATGGTTTGAACAAGTCACCATTTGAGATTTTTTTGGAAATTTTCTTTGAACCCTATTTAATATTTCATTTTCCAAAGCTATTAAATATAATCCTAATTCACATGGAAGTGAACAAAACAACATCCATTAAGTTTATGGCATGGATTCAACATATTCACACGCTAGTGTAAGAACAACTAGAAATGGCTCAATAAAGGTATTAAAGATCAAAATGAGCAACACAATTTCTTGTAAATTCAGTGTGGGAGGCACTGTAATATCATGTTTCAGGGATATCTCTCAAACACGGAAAACTCCAACCAGAGATAGACTGGGAGGGAATTTATCGAATATTTAGCCTCTAAAAAGAGGACGAGATCCAGAGGCTACCTGGCCCTTTCCAGACTCTATCTAAGAGTGAAAGATAAACACACCAAGTGGTATAGAACTAGAATGCTCAAAAACAATAATAGACATATAATATCATAGAAATAGAATACAGAAACTACGACAACTATGGCAACTAAGACAACTCATCTAGAAAACATAGAGAGGAAATGCTGAGCCATTTTATTAATCTGAGAAATGTAATGAAGTACAATATGCGATCTTGATCAAAGAAAGTGAAGAAACACTCTTAGAAAAGACAGGAAATGGATGCTCTATGAAATACGTCCTAGCTGTTGGAAAACTACCATGTAGCTGCTACTGCTATAATGGAGTAAATATTAGGGGCTGATCCCATTGCCGAAATGAGCTGAAAATTAGCAAACCTCCTCTCCTTGACCACCCAGACAAAATCCAAAAACCATTCCAAGAGTGGCCAACCCCGAAAATCACTAGAAACTACCTCCCCAATGAATTACGCTGAAATACTGCCTCAAACTCCGCCAAAAGTCTCCCAGGGGAAAAGGCCGAACCGTTGCTCAAAATCCCGGCAAAATCACCTGCAAAAACCCCAATCCAAAGCTCCTCTGAAATGGACTGTGTCCTCTCTCCCAGTGACTATACAGTCTCTATAAGCTCTAGCTCCGCAACAAACCCAAACAATAAAACGACTCACAAAATACCGAAAAACCAACCTTGCCCTAGTAGGCACTCGATGTCCCCCGGGGCTAAGGGCGAGATCTCCAACCGGAGAGACTCAATGCACTAAAAAGTGCTGCAGACAGGCTAAACAGCCAGCATGTTCAAGAAGACAAATGTCTATCTCAAAATCATCAACTCCAGAATGAATGAAATGAGGAGGCTCCTCCATATTTTATAACGTTGGTTTCCCTCCAAAACCCAGCGTAGCCTCTCTCTCCTCCACATACTCCTCCTTATTTGCGCAGAAACTTACATAAAATTCTAGAGTGTACGTAGGCCCTCCTCCTCTACGTGGTGTTAGGCCCCTCTTGACTCCCCCTTAAGTCACAATTTTGTGCTACTATGTGGATGTCTTATTTCACTTAAGTGAGTTAGACCCTCTTCACCCACTCTTTTTATTTATTTACAAGCTATAGACGACAAAATATGTTAGGTCCCTATATTACCAGTATAGTCCCTTATTGTTATTAGTGTAACCCCTTTATTGTTATTATTGTACCCTTGTAACCCCCATTTTGTTATTATTTTTCTCTTAAATTATTATTGTTAGGTTGGGTAGGATTACATTGTGGCCCACTAGGATTACATTATGGCCACATGGACTCCTATATATAGAAAGGATGTTTTGTAAATTGTATCATCCAAGAATTGTTCATTCATGTAATGTATTGGAGGTTTGCCCCTCGAAGTGGCTTATTTCTAAGGCGTTTATATCTCTTTTCTTCTATTTTTGGAGCTGGTTACACAACATTTGGTATCAGAGCTTTGGATTCTAGGGCTTCGCTGCTCCAAACAGGTCATTATGGCATTTTCGCTATACCTTTTTTTCTACGAAGTTTTAGAAGATGAAATTTTTAGGGTGTGAAGCGAAAATCATGAGGAAAATCTTCTAAAAATTTCAGAGCTTCATTCACAATATTTTAGGAGATATGATATATGGAAGTTAGGTCTTTTTTCAGGCTCCTAAATAGGTCATCGTGGCATTTGCGCTATAACTTTGTTTCTACGAAGTTTCAGAATCTGAAATTTTTAGGGTGTGAAGCAGAAATCCTGAGGAAACTCGTCAAAATATTTCAGATCTTTATTCGTAATATTTTTGGAGATATGAACTGTGGAAGGTGGTGCTTTTTTAGGCTCCTAAATTTCATCTCAAAGAGGTGATCATAGGAAAATTTCAATAACTCTCTCTTTGAGCATTGATTGGAGTTTCGTAAAAAGTGGTCACAATAACACAGAATGTAGTTTCTTGGTTATCAATTTCAGAGGCGAAGGATGAAACAGTGACATGTGGCAAGTCGTACAAGTTCACTCTACTGAACCAGTCCATAATTAGGTCATTGTGGGATATTGGAAATAACTTTGTCTTGGAGAATCCAAATCAGGTCAAACCCATGGCATTCAAAAGATAATTCATAGGGCTACTTCAGTGCTAAATTTCAGATATTGAAGAGCCGCAATCATATAGATAATCAAATTTCAATATCGAGCTCCTCAAAAGCAAGAAAAAGGTGTGTATTTTTTTCCGAATTGCATAAGTGTTGTTTGAAAAATCAATTTGAATTGATTCCAAGGGCATATTGTAGAATAGATATCAGTATTGGGTTCTAAAAAATCCCCGTAAAAATAATTCAACACCCATTAAGCCTTCAGAAGGCTCTACTATGACTCATGAAGATGAAGAATTGCAACGTGATCTATCAAAATTACAAGAGAAAATGCACCAAATTTCGCTCTCACAAAGAGCAGCAAAAAATGAAATGGAAGTTTTGAAGAAAGACATGGAAGCAAAGATGGATGGTGTGAAGAATAATATCGATGGTTTGAAGAAAGACGTGGAATCTAATATAGATGACATGGAAGCTGGCATGGAATCTAAAATGGAAAACATGAAGAATGATCTAAAAGTAGACATAGAAGGTTTGACAAAGTTGATACAAGAAATGTTTCCTAATGGTGAAAAGATAGTAGAGGAAACTCCTTATGAGAACAAAATAAATGTTAATCGTGATTTCATAAAATCTAATGTTGGCGAGAAGAACCGCCATATTCCAAAAATGGATATGAGGAAGTTTGATGGAAAGGATATTGTAACATGGATACTACAAATGGAGCAATATTTTGATCTCCATAATGTGCAAAACACACAAAAGGTATGCATTGCAACTTTAAATTTAGAACAAAATGCATTTGTATGGTATCGATGGCTTTGCTCCCATAAAAAAATTGTCACTTGGTCAATTTTTACGGAGGAAATGATAGCACATTATGAGGATACAAAGAGCAACACCTTCTTTAGCCAATTGATAAATCTCAAACAAAAGGGTTTAGTGGGGCAGCACATTGAGGGCTTCCAAAAATTGAATATAAGGGTAACTGATATTCCAGAGGAACACAGGATCGATCTCTTCATAGGCACTTTAAAGGATAACATTCAACATGAAGTTCGCGTTTTGGAACCTGATTCATTGGAAAAGGCATTCAGGTTGGCAAGAAAAGTTGAATGTAAAATTATGGCGACAAGGAAGCCTACCACTCAATTCTATAAAGAAGGAAGTGTTGCTATGCCTAGATTTCCACAACCTACAAGGTTGACACCACAACAATTTGAAGAAAAAAGAGCAAAAGGGCTTTGCTACAGTTGTGATAGAAAATACACTAAAGGTCATAAGTGTGCTGAGAAGAAATTATTTTACATAGATTGTGAAGAGGAAGAAGAAAATGAACAACAAGAGGATATACACCAGGAACCAGCCCTAGAAGAGGAAGAAATGAATCCGACCATATCGTGTAATGCACTGGCAGGCATTACCACTCCTCAAACTCTCAAGATAGAAGGACATATCAAGAAGAAAAAGGTAATAGTGTTGATTGATTCAGGTAGCACCCATAATTTTATTCATTGCAAGGTAGCCAAGGGATTAAATTGTTTCCTATACCCAGCACCAGAATGTCAAGTGATGGTGGCAAATGGAGGAACTATAAATTGCTCTGGAAAATGCCATAATATCAAGCTAACCATGGGGGAATATGTATTGACTAGTCCAATGCTTTCCATTCCTATGGGAGGTGCTGATGTTGTAGTAGGAGTACAATGGTTACAATCTTTGGGGATGGTAGCTTTTAATTTTCAAGAAATTTTCTTGAATTTTTTTTTCAGAAGGAAAGGAAGTCGAATTACGGGGTATTTCAAGGAAGTAGAGAAAGATAATAAGCTCTAATGTCATGACAAAGCTTCTAAAGAAAGAAAAACGAGGTGTAATTGCACAATTATGCTCACTAGAAGTTTCAACATCAAAATCATCTATTTCTACAGATCTCCAACAAGTCTTGGACAATCATTCCAAGGTGTTTGAAACTCCCAAAGGACTCCCACCTATTCGTGATCATGATCATGCTATTCATTTGGTTCCAGGAAGTGTTCCTCCAAACATCAGGCCTTATAGATATCCTTACTTCCAAAAGAGCGAAATTGAACGTATGATTGCAGAAATGTTAGAGGCGGGTATAATTCAACCTAGTCAAAGTTCTTTCTCTGCTCCTGTAGTATTGGTACACAAGAAGGATGGATCATGGCGAATGTGTCCGGATTATAGCGAGCTCAATAAGCTCACCATTAAAGACAAATTTCCCATTCCTGTGATTGATGAATTATTGGATGAATTACATGGAGAAATTTATTTTACCAAGTTGGATCTTCATTCAGGATATCATCAAATTAGAATGAAGACTCAAGATATTCCAAAAACAGCATTTCGAACTCATGAGGGTCATTATGAATTTTTGGTCATGCCTTTTGGCCTTACCAATGCACCTTCTACATTTCAAGGGTTGATGAATTCCATTTTCAAACCCTTCCTTAGAAAATTTATGCTGGTATTTTTTGATGATATACTAATCTATAGCGGGTCTTGGAAGGATCATGTTGAACATGTTGACAGGGTGCTCAAACTATTGCAGGAGAAACAATTATATGCAAAAACATCCAAATGTTTCTTTGGAGTACAAGAGGTGGAATATCCGGGTCATATTATATCTCACGAGGGTGTTAAAGTGGACCCTAACAAAATTAAAGCCATTAAGGAATGGAAAGTCCCCAAGACAATAAAGCAGTTGCGAGGATTTCTCGGGTTAACAGGCTATTATCGCAAGTTTGTTAAGAATTATGGGAGAATAGAAGCACCTCTAACAACATTATTGAAGAAAGATGCATTTTCATGGACTCGTGAAGCAACTAAGGCCTTTGAACATCTTAAAGAGGCAATGTGCCTAGCACCGGTCTTAGCTACGCCAGACTTCACAAAAACCTTTATTGTGGAATGTGATGCCCCAGGAAATGGAATTGGTGCAGTTTTAATGCAGGAAGGAAGACCCATTGCTTTTGAAAGTCGTCCAATCAAAGGAAAGTATTTACAGAAACCTATTTATGAGAAGGAATGTTAGCAATACTGCATGCACTAAAGAAATGGCGAACTTACCTAATGGGAAGACACTTCAAGGTAAAAACTGATCATGATAGTCTTAAACACTTTTTGGAGCAAAGACTATCCTCAAACGAGCAGCAAAAATGGGTCCCAAAGATGTTGGGTTATGACTTTGAAATAATCTACAAAAAAGGAAAGCTTAATGTTGTTGCAGATGCACTCTCAAGAAAGAATGAAGAGGTGGAAGCATTGCTTTGTGCCATTTCTATTATCCAACCAAATTGGATAACCGAAGAAAGAGATGAATGCAAGAAGGACAAATATGTATGGGCACTCATTCAAAAGTTGCAGCAAGATCCTAGTACATCCAATACATTTAGTTGGAAAATTGATTCCTTATGGTACAAAGATCGCTTATATATTTGTAAGAATTCCCAACTAAAATAAAAGATTCTTCTGGAATTGCACACTTCTCCTTTAGGAGGACACTCGGGATTTTTAAAAACTTACCACAGGGTGAAGAAAGAATTTTTTGTGGATGGCCTTAAATCTGATGTTCAAAAGTTTGTGGCGGAATGTTTGGTTTGCCAACAGAATAAAGTTGAGACAGTTAATACCCCAGGACTTCTACAACCTTTATCCATTCCAAGTCAACGTTGGGAAGAGATTTCAATGGATTTTATCACAAGTTTACCTAAGTCCGAAGGAAAGAGTGTCATCATGGTGGTAGTTGATAGAATTACCAAGTATGCACACTTTTGTGCATTATCTCATCCATTTAAAGCAAGTACAGTTGCTACTACATTTATGGACAGAATTCAAAAGCTACATGGAAGCCCAAGGGTTATTTTGAGCGACAGAGATCCCATTTTTACTGGAAATTTTTGGATGGAGTTATTTTCTTGTTTGGGTACTCAATTAGCTCATAGCTCATCTTATCATCCTCAATCTGATGGTCAAACCGAGATAGTAAATAAATGTTTGGAAGGATATCTTCGTTGTTTTGTATCTGATAAACAAACACAATGGGTCAAGTGGTTACCTCTCGCCGAATGGTGGTATAACACTTCCTTCCATACTGCAGCAAAAATGACCCCATTTATGGCACTTTATGGATATCATCCACCATCCATCACATCATATTTAAGGAAAAAATCAAAGGTTCAAGAAGTGGAAGATCACATCGAGCATCAACAAGAAGTTCTCCAACTCTTAAAGGATAACCTGAATTTGGCACAAAATCGAATGAAACAACAGGCAGATCAACATCGCATCGAGAGAAGTTTTGATGTAGGAGATTGGGTATTTTTACGGCTACAACCATACAAACAAATGTCCCTCAAGCAAGCTAAGAAGGATAATAAATTATCACCAAAGTACTATGGTCCTTACAAGGTGTTGCAAAAGATTGGTTCTATGGCATACAAATTGGAGCTTCCTGCTTCTTCGCGAGTACATCCAGTTTTCCATGTTTCATGCTTAAAAAGGTTATAGGTGAAAATCTTCCAGTTCAAAAAATATTGCTAGAAATTTATGAGGAAGGAAAAATCATATTGGAACCTGAAGCAGTCATGGAAACAAGAACTCGACAGCTACGGAATCGATCAATTTCAGAGTATCTCATCAAGTGGAAGAACTTACCCACCGAATATTCTACATGGGAGGATGAGAATTTTATACAGAAGCACCCAGAGCTACTCAAGCGTTGAGGACAACACTTTTTTGAAGGAGAGGGGCATGTTAGGTCCCTATATTACTAGTATAGTACCTTATTGTTGTTAGTGTAAACCCTTTATTGTTATTATTGTACCCTTGTAACCCCCATTTTGTTATTATTGTGCCCTTAAATTATTATTGTTAGGTCGGCTAGGATTACATTGTGGCCCACTAGGATTACATTATGGCCACATGGACTCCTATATATAGAAAGGAGGCTTTGTAAATTTTATCATCCAAGAATTGTTCATTCATGTAATGTAGTGGGGGTTGCCCCATCGAAGTGGCTTATTTCTAAGGCGTTGATATCTCTTTTCTTCTATTTTTGGAGCTGGTTACACAACAAACTAACAAAATCGAATATTCCAATTAGCTGTTGCTAATTAGGAATATTACAATCTCTCCCGACAAAATGTTGCTTGTCCTCAAGCAACTGAATTGATGGATGCTGCAAGATCTTCTCGCTCTCCCAAGAGGCATCCGCATCTGGAAAATTCTTCGACCTCACCAAGAATTCCTGGACCATCCTGCTTCGTAACCGCCTCTCCCTAGTATCAATAATGGCCTGTGGCTGCAACACCAAGTGCCCCTCATCATCCGTAGGTGGTAGCTCCTCTGTCACTGTCACCTACTGCTCCAGCGCCTTCTTCAGGCATGATACATGGAAAATGTTGTGGAACTTTCTGCCTTGGGGCAACTCCAGCTCATATGAAACTCGTCCAATCCTGCGTATCACCCTGAATGGCCCATAAAATCAAAGCTTGAGCTTCTCAGCCCCCTTCTGCTTCAACGATGACTGTTGGTATGGTTGTAACCATAGGTATACCAAGTCCCCTACCTCAAACTGTCTCTCCACCCGACCTCTATCGACATATAGCTTCTGTTGGTTCTGTGCTATAGCCAAATTGTCCTTGAGAGCTCGGAGGATGTACTGACTCTCTTGGATCCAAATCTTGGCTATAGGAGCCTTACTAGCACTAAACATCACATCAGCAAAAGATAAAGGATGGTACCCATACAAAGCATAAAATGGTGACATACCAATAGACATGTGGTGTGTCGTGTTATAGCAGTACTCCCCCAAATGAAACCATCTCAACCACGCTCGGTGCTACCCACTGACATAGATACGCAAGTAGCCCTCCAGCCACTTGTTAACTATCTCCGTCTGTCCATCCGTTTGTGTGTGGTAAATGGTACTCGGTGCCAACTACGTCCCCACTAGTCGGAAAATCCCCTGCCAAAATCTTCCCATGAAACAGCTGTCTCTGTCACTGATGATGGTCTTAGGAAGACCATGCAACCTGAAAACCTCTCTGAAAAATATCTTTGCCACTTGTGCTACTGTGTAATGCGCAGATATGGCGAAAAAGTGTGCATACTTTGTCAGTCGATCAACAACGAAAAAGATACAATCCTTGCCCTGCACCATGGGCAACCCTATGATGAAGTCCATCGAAATGCTCTCCCATTTCCTCTCCAGAATGGGAAGAGGTTACAATAGTCCTACGGTATGGCTCATCTCCCCCTGATTCCTCTGACAAACATCGCACTCCCTGACATTCTAGAGTACATCCTCCTTGAGGCCCTTCCATGAGAACCTCTCCCTAATGGCCCTGTAGGTTTTGGTAAACACTTGATGGCCTGCGAATGGAGAATCATGTGATGCCTGGGGCATCTTCTTCTTAAGATGAGATCCCTCAGTCAAGAAGATCCTGTCCTTGAAATAGATAATCTCATCAACCACCCTGTACCTGTCTTCTGCCACCTGTCCATCCAACACCTCACATGCAAATCTGTCCTTGGAGTACTGAACTAAAATTCTAGCCCTCCAATCTGTATCCAAGCTCATAAGAGATAACGTGGCTAGTCTATGTGAAAGAGCATCTGCTACCACGTTATTCTTACCCTTGACATACTCAATGTCAAAGTCATATACTTGGATATTACTGATCCACTTATGCTGCCTCTCCTGTAGCTGCTTCTGCTCCAAAAAGAACTTGACGATGTTGTGATCAGTCCTCACCCTGAAACTGTTCCCTACCAAATATTGCCGGTATTTTTCAAAAGAATCAATGGTGGCCAAAATCTCCTTGTCGTATATAGAATACAACCTCTCATGCGGAAGGAGCTTCCAACTCTTAAAGGCTATAGGGTGTCCCCCCTGCATCAATACTGTGTTGATCTCCTCTTCCGACGCATCACACTCCAAGACAAATGGCTACGTAAAATCTCACAATGCAAGCACTGGGAAGCTACTCATCACCTCCTTGAGCCTATCAAAGGCTCACTGCACTGTATCTGACCAACTGAATGCCCCCTTCTTCGTCAAATCTGTAAGGGGTGCAGCAAGCTGTGAGAATCCTCTGACGAACTTTCTGTAATAGGTACATATCCCAATGAACCCTCAAATTTCTGTCACATTCTTCGGCTCTAGACAATCTCTGATGGCTCTAATCTTCTCCTCGTGGACCCTCACTCCATCCACTCCAATAATGTGACCTAAATATAACATCTTCGTCATCCCAAACTCACACTTGGAGAGCTTAGCATAGAATTGTTTCTCTTCCAAGATGCGTAGCACTGCATCTATATGCTGGAGATGCTCCTCCCAAGTCCTGCTATATATGAGTATGTCATCGAAGAAGACCAATACAAACTTCATCAGATGACTGTGAAAGATATGGTTCATGAAAGACTGAAAGGTGGCTGGTGCATTGGTCAGCCTAAAAGGCATAACCAAAAACTCAAAGTGCCCATAATGACACCTGAAGGCGGTCTTGGGAATGTCCTATTCCCTCACGCGAATCTGTTGGTAACCTGATCTCAAATCAATCTTTGATAAGAACTTAGCTCCTCTCAGCTCATCCATCAGCTCATCGATCTTGGGTATAGGGTACCTATTCTTCAGAGTCTTCTTCTTCAGGGCCCTATAGTCAATGCACATCCTCAAGGTGTCGTCCTTCTTCTTCACCAACACTACAGAAGAAGCAAACAGACTCGTGCTCGGTCTGATGTGTCCAAGAGCCAACAACTCCTGGATGGCCTACTCAATCTCATCCTGATAGGCTTTGGGATGCCTATAGGGTGTAGTGATCACCCCCTAAATACCCTGCTCAAGATCGATGGTATGCTCAAACTCGATATCTGGTGGTCGAACTAGTGGTATATCCCCAAACACTACCTCATGCCTGTTAAGGATGGCCTGTATCTCTGGATGAACTTCTTGACCAGTGGTCTCTACCTCTGATGCCCACAACTCAACCGCCCACTCTATGTCTCCCTTTTGGAAGTCTGCCTCTATCTGGTGTGCCGAAACTGTTTGAGGTGGGTAAGTATACATCTCGCGGATCTTCTCATGATTTTCGGTCTTCTTTTCATCCCACTCCATCTCTAAGGCCTCCCAATCCATGGTGACCTTCCCAAAATTAATAAGCCACTGAACACCCAGTACCATAATGGTATCTAGTATGTTGACCACGAAAAAGTGATCAATCACGGTGTAAGTACCCATCGTCACTACTAACTCTGGAACATACCAGACACACTGCATCGTCTGGGCTCTTAGGACCAAGAGTGAAAATCCGTCAAAACTCTTGGTCGGTATACCCCTCTACTCGACCATCTTTGCATCAATGAAGTTGTGGGTTGCCCCACTGTCAACCAAAACTGATACTCGTTGGCCATGTATTTTCCCTCGTATGTGTAACGTCAAATACTTAGGAACTCCTTGCAAAGCGGCAAGAGCCCCCCCTGTGGGTGCAAAAGCTGAACCTCTTGTCCCTGGAGATGGAAGCGGCAACTGATCCTGGGCCGTCTGACTATCTCCTGCCTCCTCCTCATCATCCTCCTCATCCTCTTCCCCGTTATCATTGGAGAAGATGTCAATGAAGTGTGATTTTCCAGCAGCACACCTATGCCCTGGTGCCCGCGGCTCCTAACACGTGAAGCACAGCCGCTTCTTCCTCAACTACCTCCTGGCATCATCATATATCTGTGCCCATCTCGGACTCCCCTTTGGAAGAGGAACCCTCACATCCTTCCCCTTGGGCTGGAAGCCCTGTCTTTGGGGGTAAGGTGTCTGTGTCCTGGGAAATGTATCCTGTAAGTCCCTGGTCCTGCTGATAGCATCCTGGAGAGTAGCTGGTCTAGTAGATTTGATTAGACCTCGAAGTGGCTCTACCAATCACTCCACAAACATATAGATCATCCGTGTGATGGATATATCTAGCACCATCACCAGGACCCTCAAGAAATCTACGATGTATGTCTCTAGGCTCCTTGTCTGCTTGAGCTTTGTCAGCTCAACAAAATGTTGTTCCGGATCCCTCTGGTCAAAACGCTCCATAACCTCCTAGTAAACTCAAAATATGTCGTCACTGTAGAGTGTCTTAGTGTAACCATCCCATGGAACCACCAGTCTTGGGCCTCACCATCCAAATGTAATGTCGCCACCTTGATGGCCTCCATCTCTGACATCTGGTTAAGCTAGAAATAGATATCCAGCTTCTCCACCCATGACTTTGTCGAACCGTTTGATGATCCATCAAACTTAGGCAAATGAAATCTACTAGAGGCATGGTGGGAATCTCCATCATGATAATGCCGATGCCCTCTATGATGGTCGTGGGGTCTACTGTCCCACTGGAGCTGCACAAAATCTCTGAATGTGAGAGCATCCCTGAACTCTTGCCCGTAGGACTGATACTCTACAAAATAATCATCTAAGTGTCTAGGCTATGCCTCTTTCTGGGCTCCTGCCCCTATATCTGCTCCCGAGAAAGTGGGCATGGTAGAGAGGGTAGGTGCACGGGAAGCCGTCGGCTGAGGAGTATCACGCTAAGAAGCACCCTGCTCCGGCAAATGGTGGGATGTACCTGATCCCTCTCTGACCTGGAAAACCCGTGGAGTCTCACGCTACCTAGCCTCCATAGCTGTGAACCTATGTCCCATCACCTCATTCTATCTTGCTAAATCCTGCACAGACTTGAGGAGTGCCTCTCCAAACTGTTTGGCCTTTGTGTCATCTTCCATCAGATCTTTCTCTCTTAAATATACTACAAGCTCCACCTGTTCTGCGTCCATCACAGGCTCTCTCTCCTGATCTGCGTCCTCTACCCGGGCACAGTCTTCCTCTTCGTAGGTAGTCTCCAACCTATGCTCATGGTCTCTATACTTCCTGCCTCTGTATGGTCTCTTTCTTGATGTCATAGACCATAGGATGAGCTAGAACTATGCTTTGATACCACTGTAATATCTCGTTTCGGGGATATCTCTAAAACACGACAAACTCCAACCAATGATAGACTGGGAGGGCATTTACTGGATATTTCGCCTCTAAAAAGAGAACGAGATCCGGAGGCTACCTGGCCCTTTCTAGACTATGTCTAAGAGTGAAAGATAAACACACCAAGTGGTATAGAACTAGAATGATCAAAAACAATAATATACATATAATATCATAGAAAGAGAATACAGAAACTACGACAACTCATCCAGAAAACATAGAGAGGAAATGCTGAGCCATTTTCTTAATCTGAGAAATGTAATGAAGTACAATAGGCGATCTTGCTGAAATCAAGTGAAGAAACACTCTCAGAAAATACAGGAAATTGCTGCTCTATGAACTGCGTCCCAGCTGCTGGAAAACTGCCATGTAGCTACTACTGCTGGAATGGACTGAAGATTAGGGGTTGATCTCCTTGCCGGAATGAGCTGAAAATTGGCAAAACTCCTCTCCTTAACAACCCAGACAAAATCCAAAAACCATTCCAAGAGTGGCCAACCACAGAGATCACTAGAAACTGCCTCCCTGGTGAATTACGCTAGCCTCCAAGGCTTTGTGCGGTGGCTAGATGGAAACAGCTGAAATACTACCTCGAACTCTGCCAAAACTCTCATAGGGGCAAAGGCTGACCCTTTGCTCAAAATACCGGTGAAATCACCTACAAAAACCCCAATCCGAAGCTCCTCTGAAATGGACTGCATCCTCTCTCCCAGTCACTGCGCAGTCTCTATAAGCTCCAGCTCCGCAACAAACTCAAACAATAAAATGACTCACAAAATACTGAAAAACCAACCTTTCCCGAGCAGGCACTCGAATTCCCCTGGGGCTAAGGGCGAGATCTCCGAATAGAGACACTCAATGCACTAAACAATGTTGTAGATAGGCTAAATAGCCAGCGTACTCAAGAAGACAAACGTCTAGCTCAAAATCATCAACTCCAGAATGAATGAAATGAGGAAGCTCCTCCATCTTTTATAACGTTGGTTTCCCTCCAAAACCCAATGTAGCCTCTCTCTCCTCCACATACTCATCCTTATCTATGCAGAAGCTTGCAGAAACTTCTAGACTGTATGTAGGCCCTCCTCCTCTATGTGGTGTTAGGCCCCCCTTGACTCCCCCTTAAGTCACAACGTTGTGCTACTAGGTGGATGTCTTATTTCACTTAAGTGAGTTAGACCCTCTTCACTCACTTTATTTATTTATTTACAAGCTATAGATGGAAAAATAACAAAATCAAATATTCCAATTAGCTATCGCTAATTAGGAATATTACAGGCACTCATGTTGCAACTAAGTAAGAAATGGTAATAGGGCCAACGAAATATGCTTAAGCCCCCCATCATGTATGCTCCGTTAAAAATTGTGTTGCAGGTGAATCAAAATGCTTTTTATTTATATTTGCTGCAATACATGGGCACTTATTATGCCATTAATTCATAGACATTACAGATATGAAATCCTATTCTGATTAATGGGGATGAAGAGGCATTGGAAGTGTTGAATTCATTTGAAAATGTAGTGTTTAAGCTTAGGTTGAGTTGGATGAAGACACAATTCAGTAAAAAAAACTATGGGGGTCTAATATAAGTAAGCAAGCATCGTTGCAAGTCGGTTTTAAGGTCAATTTTCATCAAAGGATAAGTGGTACATGATTGGATAGGTTAATTTTATTCACCTACTTCCAAATTGATTATGTTTTTGGTGACCAAAACTACTCCAAAGGGAGAGGTCATATTTGAAATCAAGTCAAAATTTCGGTTGTAACGCCAAATAAGAAAAAAATGTGTAAGTATGTGGAAATATGTTTATATGTGCTTCTACAGGAAAATGTGCCAAGTCCTCTCACAAAAATCCCCCAAAAGAGAGAGGTGTGATCCCAAAATAGAATGTAATTTGAGTTAAGGACAAATGATAAAAAATTGGCAAAGTATGTTGAAGTATGAGCTTATGTATATAAATTCTCCAAGGTAGACTATGGTGGAATGTGAATGCTATCATGCAAGTTCCACAGGTCAGCATAACTTGATATAAGCTTAAAGGGGAAGATTCGTGAAAGAATTTTAATTATTGCAGACTTCTTGACAATCTGGAATTTATTCCTCATTTATGACAAGGATTTTTCAAATTAAAAACTATTTCCAAAAATTCTGTAAATATTTGTGTTTGATTTATAATGTCTGTTTATGGTCAATTTTGCTGGGTTATTTTAGGAATTCCTGGCATATGTTTCCTCCTCTCTTTTTTCACAAGGAAAACCTCTGGCACTTCTATTCCATGGTTGGTACATTGTGAACCTGTTGGTACCAATTAAAGAATCTAACCTGGTATGGATGTATAGTGACACACAATAGAGGCAATGAACCCAAGGGGTTGATTCCAACCCCTCGTCCATGAATTTAGAGGCACTTATCAACTTTTGTTATCCCACTAAACTTGAAAAAAAAATTTGAACATCTTGTACCCTCTCAAAGCACTCATCCAAGAGTAAGATCACTGGTGCATGCTAAGGCCATGAAATCCATGATTGGGAAACATTTCCAAAGTGCGATTTGAACGATGATGGGGAGGATAACGTTAGAAATTAATGGAGAAATTTCAGTTAGGATAGGATTGAGATTCTAATTCTAGATCACAGATCCTAATATTCAGGGAGTGGTTAAAACTACCCGATTGTGAGAAAGCATATATGTAATAGGTTGTTCTCTTGATTCATTGTATTCGATTGTGTGAGTGTTTGTACACTCTCCAGGTTCTCACCTGGAGAGCCATTTAATTATATATGTTTTTATCATGGTATCGGGGCGCACAAGATAAGAGACCTGTGCATTGGGAGGCCAAGAGCCTTGTGAGGAGCGCTGCTTTGAAGTGGAGCATTGTTCCTGCTAATCCATGGAGGACGTGGAAGCCAACACGCACCTGTGTTTTTTGTGTGAAATAATTAACTCGCAGGGAGGTGTTGTCCCTCGTTATTGGACGTTGCGTGAAGGCTGTGAAGGTGTGGAGGCCATCAAGGCAAATTTGCAACTGGAGGTCATGGTTGGTTTGACCTGCAGAGGAAACGTGAGGCTGAGAGTTAGTTTATCTAACAACCAATGTTGATCATGATTAGACAAAATAACTGATAACACTTCATCACTCATACCAAAACCGGATGCTAAACCTGTATCTGTCGTGTTTGCTTCTTTCTTTTCTATCGAAGAGTCTCCTTTGGATGTTTGTTGTCTCTTCCAATAGTCCTTCTTCAAATGTCCTGATTTGCCACAAAACCAACACTTTACCTTACTCTTCTTCCCTTTCGATTTTGACCACGAGTTGTTCTTCTTACTGAAGCGTATTTATTTATAAAAACCTCTAACAATCATTGCTTCTGATGTAGAGGTTTCTGAATTTGACCTTTTCCTTGTTTCTTCAGATAACAAAGCTCCAACAACATCATAAAATTCAAGGGTTTCTGATGAACTAAGACTTATAGAAGTAACAAAATGATCCCATGACTCAGGAAACGAGCATAATAAAATTACAACTTTATCTTCTGAATCAAATTTTACTTCTATACTATCTAACTACACCAGAAGAGTATTCAAGGTATTCAAATGATCAGTTCTTGATATACCTTCCTTCATTCCCAAACTGTACAACTATCTCTTCAGAAGAATCCTATTGGTTAAGTATTTTTTCATGTATAACTTTTCAAGATTTGTCCACAAACCAACAACTGTTTTCTCTGACATGATGTTAAACAAAAAATCATCCGCCAAACACAATCGAATGTCGCTCAGTTCTCTTTCATCGACATCACTCCATTCGTCACCCGTCATGGCGAAAGGTTGTTTGGCTTTGCCCAAAAGTTCCTTCTCCACGCCTTGTTGCACGAGTAGATCATGCATCTTAAATTTCTAGATCTCGAAGTTGTTTTTCCCATTGAACCTCTCGATCTCAAATCGATCACTTTGTGTTTTTTCCATTTTTATCTTCTATGGATCCTCAATTGCCTTTTTTAATAAAATTAAGAATTTGTTAAAATTCCCTTTCTTTCCAAAACATGCAATTATTAATTAGTTGTATTCCATAAAAGCGCTATAAATCGAGATATTTTACCTCTTCTCCATGATGGAACAGCTGAAAAAAAATATTTGACTCTTTAAAATTTTTGATGATAATAGTCATCAAATTCACAAAACTAGCCTGCTCAAATTCCAAACTGATCCATATTTGAGATCCGTTCTAGCAAAAGAAGGACACAAACAACAGTCCATAACTCAAAACCCCAACTTATGGTGTTCCTCCCACGCTTATTTTTTCGATTTTAGTTCACATGTTAGTCTAAAAAACACATGTTAACTACAATCAACCTCAGATTTTTAATCTGCTTTCAATAACCAGGACTGGATCCACAAACTAGTTCTACAATGCCACTTAGCATACAGGTTTTCAACAGCTATGGAAAGTTCAAAAAGCCATAATATGAACAAATTCAACATATAAAATTGTTCACAACTGTCTCTTAACATAAAAGACGTTGCACGGCCACCGGCTGGCTCAACCCACAGAAGCATTTAAGCCTTCAAGCAATCAGTCTCCATACATTGTTCATTAAGACTTACTTTATCCAATTAGCACGACAAAAAATCAAAAGAATCAGAAAAAACCAATACCTATCTCTGCTTACAGTGCTGTGGACTACCTCCAGTAGCCACGCAAATCTGGTTTTAAAGGAAAACTCCCTATACCATCGAAGAGTCCGTGGGAAATTACTGCTCAACGACGGCCATTGCAGAGGAAACTTGTACCTCCTCAACGTTGCGGCATTCATACCGGCTCGACATTCACAACCTCACGCACAGCTCTCAGCAGCTAAGCAACAACACAGACCCGGCTTGGCATTCATAGCCTCAAACTACACTTTACCAGCCCATCAATGGCAGTTCTGGTATGCACTCACATGGTCAGTCCCTTCCACCGTAAATTCTGATCCGTTACCTGCTCTTCCCACTAAAAAAAGATCAACAACAAACGTAGATCTTCATCCTAACAAGCTCTGATACCAATTGTTAGAGTCAAGTAGCGGAAAAAAAAATAAGACACACACGCGGCATAAAACATGAGACAACAGATTTAACATGGTTCACCTAACCAATCTGGGCTACGTCCACCAAACAGAGGTATCGGCTTTCTTATTCTTGAACAACATAATTACAACAACAGAGTTTATCATCTGCAATTCTCTTCCACTCACCTCACATCCCTCATGCTCATTTGCCTCTACGGGCTTACATTTTATAGCTGGGAGTAGAAACTGAATCATAAATTCAATCACAACAAAATAGGATGCAATAACTCCACATTAGGATTAGATGCAATCAATTTAGAAACAAATCCTATTGTTGTCATGTTCATGAAATTTTCTCCAAATTTAATATAAGAAATCTCAACAAATAAAGCCAACATCAAGAGAGTACGAACCCACCCCATTGCGAAGATATTCCATTACAAGATAATCTAATATAGGAAATACTATAACACGTGGCTACAGATGAGTAAATTTCATGAAGAGGAGAAAATTTGTTTATTAAAAAACTTAGAGTATTTCTAGACTTGTGCATATTATCTTGGGCGTGGTCCATCATTGCTAATCTTGTATATAGTACTCTAGCTTTATTGGATATCTCTAAAAGGACTAAAAGACAATTTCAAAATAAAACAAAGATAAAAAATAAATTTCTTCTTATCAAAATAATGTAGAATTAGTTTAACAACTATATATATTTATAATGTAATATTTAAAAGATTATAAAATAATACTTTATATTAATCTTGTCCTTTTGGATGTATGTTAATTGGTCCTCTCCACTAATTATATGTGGCTTGTGAAGGGCCACTTTGGTACTTTAGGTTATAATCCCTTCCACTAATCCTATGTGGCATGTGATAGGTCATTTTGGTACCTTCTAAAGCAACTAGCCAATTCTTCAAGTTCACACATATTATAATAATAATAATAATAATACAATTTCCTAGATGTAACTATTTGATTATTAAAATACATACAAACCTTATGTTTATCTAATTTTAAATATATAACCTCTTAGAAGAAAACAAATACTCTCAACCAATACATTAACCCAACCTAATTCTCTCTCTATCACACTCATTATAATAATTACTTTTACATATAAAATTTAAATAATATTATTTATGTAAAGAAAATAAATTTAATATAACCCCAACAACAAACTACTCAAATAGAGATGGTCTTCTCCTCCTGTCCTAGTGGGAGCTCTTATCTCCCCAATTCTCACCTTATCTTTATAAAATAAATTGACAATATACATTTCGATAGATTTTTGGTATTAATTCCAAATATAAGCTCACTATAATCCAATAATGTTATTAGTAGCTAAAGACGTACAATATTATGGATCACAAAAATCAACAATAAATACAACTTATTAAATAAATCAATAAATACAACTTATTAAAATAAATCTCTTATATAAATTTCAATAGCATTTTGGGTATTTTGGGTACAAATTCTAGGTACGTTTAATGTGAAGTGGAATTTTTCCCCTGATTAACAAATTCATCGAAAAGTTTAGATCAAGGTTGTACAGATAGATCATCAATGGTCGAACCTAAATTTAGTTGATAAGTAATAGCGTAAACTACAGAATGCAGTGTTGCAGAGTCCAATAGATGGAGTATTAATTTGCGAGTATAAGTCGACTAGTGTTCCACCGGTTCAAAATGATAAGTGGTACATGATTGAAGAGGTTAAGTTTCTTCACCTACATCCAAATTGATTATGTTTTTGGTAACCAAAACTACTCCAAAGGGAGAGGTAATATTTGAAATCAGGTCAAAATTTCGGTTGTAACGCCAAATAAGAAAAAAATGTGTAAGTGTTTATATGTGCTTCTACAGGAAAATGTGCCAAGTCCTCTCACAAAAATCCACCAAAAGAGAGAGGTGTGTGTTAGAGTAATTAAACACAATGGAAACTAAATAATAATCAAATACATAGAGCATTCAAAAAACATGAAGACACAGAAGATTTTAACGTGGTTCACCCAACCAATCTGGGCTACGTCCAACAAACAGGGCATCGACAATATCATTCATCAACTGGAGAATTACAACAACATAGTTTCTTATCTGCCTTTCCACTCACCTCACATCCCTCATGCTCACTTGCCTCTACGGGCTTACATTTTATAGCTAGGAGTAGAAACTGAATCATAAATTCACTCACAACAAATATAGGATGCATTAACTCCACATCAGGTTTACATGGAGTCAATTTAGCAACAAATCCTATTGTTGTCACATTCATGAGATTTTCTGCAGAAATAATTTAAAAGAAATCTCAACAATCTCCACCTTGAAAAAAATTAGCCTTATACCCTATTCCATTATTATATTTATCTTTTCTGCAAGCCAAGAGAAGCCATATACCATCGTAGCTTCTATAACAAAACTGGTTTCGTGAAAATGTCTGAACAATTTTCCTTTGTATGAACCTTTTCAAGAGAGACACCCCGTTTAGTGATAACCTATCTTACAAAATGGTACTTGATAGGTATATGCTTTGATGTACTATGATAGGCTGGATTTTTGGCCAAATTAATTGCACTTTGACTATCAAAAAATAACTTGATGTTGTCCTACAACCTACCAAACTCACCAAACAAACCTTTCAACCAAAACGCTTCTTTGCAAGCATGTGAAGCAGCTATGTATTTTGGTTCTGTAGTAGATAAAGCAACAATGTTCTATAGCTTTGACATCTAGCTAATAGCTCCACCTGCAAGAGTAAAGACATACCCTCAAGTTGACCTTCTCTTATCCAAATCACCTACAAAATCGGAATCAACATATCTGCAAACAAATTCACTACTCCTGTTATAAGTGATACAGTAATCACTTGTGCCTCTCAGATACCGAAGCACCCATTTCACTGCTGACCAGTGTTCTTTTGCTGGATTTTCCATATACCTGCTAACAACCCCAACTGCATGTGAAACATCTGGTCGTGTACAAACCATCGCATACATCAAACAACCTACTACATTGGCATATGGAATTCAAGACATATATTCCTTTTCTTCATTAGTGTTAGGACACAAACTTGAAGAAAGCTTAAAATGGGAAGCTAAAGGGACTGAAACAGGCTTCACATTGTTCATACCAAACCTCAAGAGTATTTTCTCAATACAATTCTTTTTTGATAGCCACAGCTTACCATTGCTCCTATCTTTTAAAATCTCGATGCCAAAAATATGTCTTGCTGCTCCTAGATCTTTCATATCAAATTTCCTAGCCATCTGAGCCTTTAACCTATTGATCTCAGTTATTATTTTTCTTGCTAAAAGAATATTGTCAACATACAACACTAAGATAATGAACATGCCATTACTTAATTTCTTAAAGTAAACAAAATGATCATATTCACTTCTTATATAATTTTGACTCATCATGAAAGAATCAAATTTCTTGTACCATTGTCCAGGCGACTACTTCAGACCATACAATGATTTCTTGAGCCTGCAGAAAAATTTCAAATCATTTTTCGACACATTCCAAATCGTTCAAATGAAATATCGACCCATTTCAAAAATGTTCAAATGAAATATCAACCCATTTCAAATTGTTTAAATAAAATATCGATTTACCATATAACAACTCTTGGTCAAATGGTTAATGGCCCTGAATGCTGGCCCTCACTGAACAACTCGGCCTTTCTCTGCACACATGACATCTGAATAGGATCATAAGTGATAAAGGCACTACACTGTCACGGCATCAAACTTAGACCTCACGGACGCACGTAGCAATAGCTCTGATACTCACGGCAACTTACCCACAGCAGCTCCTTCAAACTGCGCTCACGGTTGTAGTCACAGCTCATGGCTCTTTGATCCAGCCTACGACTTTTCTTAGCTCCTCCACACAGTATCCACGCATGGTGAACCGAAAACACTCTGTTGTGACCCAACCTCATGATCTTTGCAGTGGCTCCTCCACACAGCCTCTGGTTAATGCTGGATAGTGTCCTTAGAAACAATTTCTACTTCAACACTTGCGCTCTAATACCGAATTGTTAGAGTAATTAAACACAGCAAAAACTAAATAATCATCAAATACACATAGCATTCGAAAAACATGAAGACATATAATATTTTAACGTGGTTCACCCAGCCAATATGGGATATGTCCACCAAACAGGGCATCGACAATCTCATTCATCAACTAGAGAATTACAACAGCAAAATTTCTCATCTGCTCTTCCACTCACCTCACATCCCTCATGCTCACTTGCCTCTACGGGCTTACATTTTATAGCTAGGAGTAGAAATTGAATCATAAATTCACTCACAACAAATATAGGATGAATTATATCCACATCAGGATTACATGGAGTAAATTTAGCAACAAATCCTATTGTTGTCACATTCATGAGATTTTCTCCAAAAATAATTTAAAAGAAATCTCAACAGCGTGATCCAAAAATAGAATGTAATTTGAGTTAAGGACAAATAATAAAAAATTGGCGAATTATGTTGAAGTATGAGCTTATGTATATAAATGCTTCAAGGTAGACTATGGTGGAATGTGAATGCTATCATGATAGTTCCGCAGGTCAGCATAACTTGATATAAGCTTAAAGGGGAAGATTCATGAAAGAATTTTAATTATTGCAAAATTCTTGATGATCTGGAATTTATTCCTCATTTATGACAAGGATTTTTCAAATTAAAAACTATTTCCAAAAATTTCGTAAATATATGTGTTCGATCTATAATTTCTGTTTATGGTCAGTTTTGTTGGGTTATTTTAGGAATTCCTGGCATATGTTTCCTCCTCCCTTTTTTCACAAGGAAAACCTCTCGCACTTGTATTCCATGGTTGTTATATTGTGAACCTGTTGGTACCAATTACAGAATCTAACCTGGTAGGGATGTATAGTGAGACACAATGGAGGAAATCAACCTAAGGGGTTGATTCCAAATCCTCCTCCATGAATTTTGATGCACTTATCCACTTGTTTTATCCCACTAAACTTGAAAAAATGTTTTGAACATCTTGTACCCTCTCAAAGCACTCATCCAAGAGTAAGATCACTGGTGCTTGCTAAGGCCATGAAATCCATGATTGGAAAACATTCCCCAAGTGAGATTTGAACCATGATGGGGAGGATATTGTTAGAAATTAATGGAGAAAGTTCAGTTGGGATAGGATTGAGATTCTAATTCTAGATCTCATATCCTAATATTCAGGGAGTGGTTCAAACCACCTGATTGTGAGAAAGCCTATATGTACTAGGTTGTTCTCTTGATTCATTGTATTAGATTGTGTTAGTGTTTGTACACTCTCCAGGTTCTCACCTGGAGAGACATTTAATTATATATGTTTTTCTCATGGTATCGGAGCGCACAAGATGAGAGACCTGTGCATTCGGAGGCCAAGAGCCTTGTGAGGAGTACTGCTTTGAAGTGGAGCGCTATTCTTGCTGATCCGTGGAGGACGTGGAAGCCAACACGCACCTGTGTTATTTGCGTGAAAGCATTAACCTGTAGGGATGCGTTGTCCCTCGTTATTGGAGGCTGCGTGAAGGCCGTAAAGGTGTGGAGGCCATGAAGGCGAATTTGCAACTGGAAGCCGTGGTTGATTTGACCTACCGAGGAAACGTGAGGCCGAGAGCCTGTGTGGATTAGTTGATAGGAATATAAAATCAAAGGGTACTAAAGTGGCCCTTCACATGTGGAAGGATAATATGCATACACTAGAAGAGATGTAATTTATTTACCAACTATTTTTTTTCTCTTCATGAAATGATTTAGCCAACATGGAGGAGCACATATCTCATGGATAGGGATTTTTTTATAGCTATACAATTACTCATTTGCAGACATATGTGGTTCAATTTATTATATCAACTATTCCTATAATGGAATCTCCTTTTGGACACTTGGTCTCTCATCGTTCAAGTGGAAAATTTTTTAGATTTGTGTAGGTGATTGCAAATTTCATCCTACAAAATGTTGCATTTTAGAAGTGAAATTTAGCCCTAACCTTCTCTCATTTTCTAGGTTGATATAAGGGATTGCAACTCACCTCCCATTTCAAAATTGAGGCATTTCGATCCTTTGTAGTTTCGTTGGGAACATATATGAAATCAATGTCTTCTTACTTTGTCAAGAAAATTCATAATATCTATCACATCTAACTACTCCTAACTTCATGTCAAAACACTAACTACCACTAACTTCATGTGAAAAAATGATGGAAATTTCTATTAAATTATTAATTATGAAATACATGGTTATGGTTATCTCTCAGCATATGATGGTTTTGGTCGAGAAAATTTGGAAATCCTTGATTAATGGGTGAATGTCTCATTATTTTTGTTGAAAAGGTTTTTATTCCTCTCTCTTCAAGATAAAATACGATAAAAATAATATTTTTTGAAGTGGGCCTTATTTCTATGGAACTAGAGGGATGTACCTCAACTAATAAACAACATACTTTAATGTAGAAAATGATACCTTTAGCAATTCCAATATGGGTTCATCTTCCTCTTCATTGAATGAAACTATCATGACATTCGTAGGGTTTCTTGGAAAATATATCAATTATTCAAAACCAAATGACTCAATATTTTCGTATGTAAGAATCGGTGTAGTGATGGATTTGGAAAAAAAAAATTAGACATTGAACTAACCTTGTAAAATTCAAAGCACATTCAATAAGTATACTATCAGCATGTCTCATTCAAATGTTTCCAATTGCATGAATAAGGTTACTTCACCAATAACTAAGCTAAAAACTCCTCTGCAAAGTAATAACCAAAAGGTAAAGATGACCAATGGACATAAGACAAGAAAAAAAAAATTATGAGGAAGCCTCCTTTTCACATCCAAATGAAGGACCTTCCACAACAACTTCCTCAAGTTCTTCCAGAAGTGGGAAAGGAATGGGACAAACTCGATGAGATAGGTCTATAATTGAACCAACTTACATAAATAATGACAAATTAAATAAAGGATCACCATTTTAGGATCATAATCTTTCTAGAAATAGGTATGTAGTTCTTTATCAATGGGGAAAACCCCTAAAATGATAACTTTAATTTGTATAAATAATTGAATCTATTTTGACATACCAAACTTGGAAGGAAACCATGAATTGGAACCACTATCAAACTCTAAAAATATTATATTAGAACATGAGGAAGAATTATTCAGTCCTCATCATGCATCCTTTACTCCTCAAGAGTTTCCCCTAATCATCAAGGTCCTCTCAACATAGAATATTATAGATTAGATGACAATAATGAAGAATGAACCACAAAAAAATTCAAAAATAAAGGTGTGAAAAACCTCTAAGGAATTGTGTCACAAAAAAATAGATTATATGAAAGATTTTAAAAACAAAATAAATTTGGAAAACTATGGCACAAGGCTGCAAATCAGAAGAAATCAAAGTGGATTCCATCCCCTTATATTATGACCTCTTAAATATAGTAATAAGTGATAAAGGCTGGTCCCTACAATTGTAGGCGATAAAGAGTAAATAGAAGATAAATTCAATGTAAGATCTAATAATAATCAAGAGGCATATGGTCTTCATAGTCTAGTAAATAAAATTTTAGGGTTGAGTAAGTCCTTGAGGTTAGCAAGAAAAAATGCTTTAATAGTGAATGATAAGTAGCTAGTGCAAGAGGTTCCTTGAAGGAATCTACACTATCTTGGATAGTTCACTCTTTATTTTAAATCATAGTTGTCAAACTCAACCTTGGATCATGACAAGTAGTTTTCCCTACATAAAAAATATATCTTCAATATTATGAACATCTATATACCCTCAATATATGGTGGAAAAACATCATGTTGATATTCACTGATAGGTTTGAGGGATTTATAATATTGGTAGAGAAGCATTGTTGTCTGGACATCAACAATGCATTAAGTTAGAATAAAAAATGTTGCACTATCATCATTATAGATCATTTTCCATAAAATATGGAGGATCTTTTGGATCTCATTGATGTTAAAAAAATATATATATATATATCTTAATTACATTCAAACAAAATATTTTTCCTAGCAGACATTATGACCATAATTGATCACTTTTTGGTACAAACTTCATTTCTTGACTCTTCAATCTCAGTCTCTTATAGAATAATGTTTTTTACTACCTATAATCATAGGGAAATATCACATTGAAACTGAGTAGGTCACTCAAATTATGTTGTTGGGTGCAAAAGAAATATTTCACTCCTACCAAAAATATCTGTGAAATGGGGAACCCATTGGAATTTAAATTACCAAATTAGTTAATTGAGAATAAGGGATATGATTACAACTTTTTTCCATAAACAATTGTTGGATTGTGTTCGGAGGAATAATGTTAAAGTAGTAAGGGTAACTAATGGGGAAACATTTCAAACCTTTGAAGAGATATAGGGGTGGCATTCTCTCATTTTATTTACCTCTACTTTGAAAAATAAGGAGTTTAACCAAAAATATAGGATAAATGTTGGAAAATACACTAGAATTTTTTAGCCAAGACGAGAATGAGAGATTAATTTAAGAATTCATGTAGGAAGAAATTTTAAAGGAAATCTAGAAACTTTATTTACGAAAAATCCCCAGTCAAGATGGATTCACAATTCATTTCTATATCCCACATTGTCATACTATAACATTTTTTTTAATATGGATTATTTCATATGTACACAATAGTTTCATAATGGGGAGAATAAAAATTCATCATTTCCATCTCTAATCCCGAAATAATCTAATCCCACCAAATTTTGAGATTTATTCCCATAATTTTATGCAACATATCTTAAATGATTATGACCAAAGTAATTGCAAATAGCCTTAAACAACTTCATTCTAAAATAATTTGCAAGCACCAAGGAGGATTTATGGGAAAGGGGTAGATCATTTATCATATTATGCTAGTTCAAGAGGCTATTCACTCCAACTAGGTCAAAGGGGATAGGGTGTGGTCATCAAGATTTATATGGTTAAGGCATTTGGTTCTGTTATGCATTCCTTTTTGGTTCTATTACGCATTCATTTCTCTTTGATATATTGAAAAATTTTAATTTCTAGTCTAGCTTTATTTGCTATATTTTGGTGACATGTGAGTAGCCATTGGACATACATTCTAATGAGTGGGAAATGTTTTTTTTTTTTTTCTAAATGCAACTAGAGTCCTTAGATATATATTACCTCTCTCCCATTTATTATATATCAATATGGTGGAGACATAGAGGAGAAAATTATATTTTAACATGGTATTAGATCCCTGGTAATAATCACCAATCACTCTTAGTTTGCAAATGCCCCCATTTTTCTCAAGGAAAACTCAACTATCATGGCTAACTAATTCAAGAAGGTACTGGATCTATTTCTTCATGCCTTTAGACCATTTAATAAGCCTTCTAAATGTTAAGTATATCCTTGGAACATCATTAAAATGATTTCGAACACAATTGCAAGAATTTTATCCTTTCTCTATAAGGAAGATCATAAGTTTTTTCAATACCTTGTTATGCTTATATGTTTGTGTTCTTCCTCTTCTCTAAATTTTTGGCAAGATAAATATGAAATTTTTCTATTTGTAGGTCCAATGGTTAAAACTTGTTGGAATATTGACAAATTTAACAGTTGTCCTCTTAGGTCTGGATATATTCCCATTTTCCATTTAGTCAATCAAACAAAAACTTGATCAATAATTAAGGAAAATCCTTCGGCAAGGAGAAAAATAAAATAGAAATATGTTTCTTTTGGTTAATTGGGCCATTTTCAAGGCATTGAAATTTGATTTTGTGTTAGGAATTAAGGACTCCACATTGATGAATTTGGCTGAAAGGGGGAAAATTATTTGGATATTAAGATTAGGGAAATTATATGGTTCTTGTAAGAAAATTATACAAAAGAAATATTTCAAGTGACATCAAAAAATATGTCTAGATATTTCCATGGTAGCTCTCCAATATCATAACTCCTCAAGTTTTCTCACCCAATTTTCCAATCTAAACTAGCTTCGATTCCTAGAAATGGGAGGCACATAAACATTTCGAAGTAGATTTTCATGGAATAAATACCATTGATCACTAAATAATATTACATTCACTTCATAATTGGTTGTTTAAATAGAGGAAAAAAAATCTCTATTGCATATCTTCTTAATTAAAATTAAACTATTAGACTGATTTAAAATTTGGCCAATAATCTACTTATTTAAATTAATTAATCATCGCATTGAAAGGATCTATTAATGTATGTGCTCCTCAAAAACATTCTCTTTGATCAAAGGGAATGGGTAATGAATAGCTACAGAGTGAAATTGGGGTATGACTATCGGTTGGGCACGTCTACTCTCCCTCCCTGGTCTACAATGTTGAAAAATATATGGCATCAAAGTGCTATTAAAAAAATCAATATGTTTCCTTGGCCATTGACACATGGGAACATATTGACTTTATAAAATTTACAAACACAAACCAGGAATCCAATTTTCATCCAAGCTTTGTGTGTTATGTTTGAATATAATAGAAATAGCACATCACATGTTTCTTGAATGAAAATACTTAGGAAAGTTATGGAGATGAATTTTATGGGGATAGAACATAGATTTTGAAAGCTATCAACTTGGAGTGTCTCTGATAAGTGGGTTAGCTCATCCCAGAGACATTAAAAAACAAACCTTTATATAACTACTTACTGATTACTATGCCTACGCATATTTGATACAAATCATGCTAACCAAAATTGAAGGTATCTTTAATTTAAAAAAAAATATCATCCTCGGATTATTGGATATGAGAGAAGAAACCCTATTGGCTAAACACTTGAGAACTAAAGGAATTTAACTAATAATGTTGCAAGGTTGGGAAGAAATATGAACAAAAGTGGTTGAATCATTTGAAAATAGGGCTACCCTTTCTTTGATCCAACACAAGAAATATCACCTACAAATTAAATTGGCATCTTCATTCGAATTAACAAGAATATGAGGATTGGAGGTTAGACCAAAACTCATTCTTACCTTTCTTTGATCAGTTTTTGAAAAGAACCTTATGACGATAGCTGTAGGAGGGGATATTTACAACCCCATAAGAATAATAATATGTATTCACCTATGGAGTCTTGGAATCTTGTCAAATAATGCAGTAGAATATTATGCTCTACTATAAGTATCAAAAATAGCTTAATGCCTTCATATCTCGAACCTCATAATGGTTGGGATATCAATTATAATAATTAAGTATCTGTTCTAAAATTCTCTCTTAATTTATTTTCATTTGATCTCAATGATTCAAAGAGTTAGAGACACTAGATATAGATTCCAAAATATGGCTTATTTTCACATTCCATGGGAAAACAATGCAATGGATAATTATCAAGAAGATTTTTCCACTAGAGAAACGTTTGGATAATAACTATCAATGGCAAGGTTTACACATAGTAGATTCAATAGTACAATGAAAATCCCATGTCTTGTAAAGAAAAATGACACATAGTTCAATTTATGACACAAAAGCATGGTGAATCCTACTCTATGGCACAACTAGTAGTTTTTCCACTAGGTAGGTTCACACCAAATGTAGAAGTATAGAGTCACCATGCGCAAACAAAAGATGTGGTCATGATGTAGTTAACAATATGGAACATGGATGAAATTAAATGAAACCAATATAGATTCATCTTAAATATGGATCTAGTAAGCACCAACACGGATCATACATCTCTTGCGGTACAAATCTATTTTAGTGTGTAGAACATAAAAACTTTTGCATCTAGAAATATTTAATCCTTATATATGTGGTTGAAAGATGAAAGGGTTTTGCACCTTGAAATATTTGATCCCTATATTTGTGACATATATATATATATATATTTATAATTTTTCATTACTTAAATTGAATTTTTGAATGCCTAAATGGACTAAAGGCCTTGAAAATTTTATTTGACACTTGCATTGCATTGGTACACTCCATAGGTTAAATTTACAATTCTATTTAATCTTTGTTATATTCAAAGAAAATTAACCCAAAAAAGGTATCTAAGAAAGAGCCAAAATTTAGGAATGTAAAATATTGAAACTAATTGAAATGTTTAACTATGATTTTATTTTTCAACTGCTTTATACAATATATACACATTTCTTTTTACAATATATAATATTTACAAAGTGAACATTAAAGTCTTTTACTTTAGTATAAACATTGAGATATTTTATTTATTTATGAAATATTCTTTTATGTTAGTAATTAAATGAACTATACATCTTTTATTAAAAACATAATTGTTTTCTTTATTTCCCTGTAAATTACACAATTTTTGGACAATGAAAATTATTTTTTTCTCTTTACTTTCAATTACTCATTTTTTTAGAACATTAAAATATTTTATTAAGATATAAAATTATGTTACTTATTGAAATTATGAGTTAATTCTCTATTTTTTAAATAACATATATTAATTTTATATTAAAAATTTTATAAATTATACACAAATGTTTTTTTTTTTAACTTTCAATTACTTACTCAAAATATTATATCACTTACTTAAAATATTATATCACTTAATTATTTACAATTAAGATTGAAAATCAATTCCCTAGTCACACTTTTATATATATATATATATATATATATATATATATATATATATATATTCCACTCACATTGACCAAAAACGGAATCAGACATGATTGTATTTCCAAAAAAAAATTAAAAGATATTTATCCACATCACCCTAAGCGAGGTGAACCCAATAAAACGAGAATAGTTCATGGAGAACCTTTTCAAATCTTATCAAGTTATGTTTTTCTCAATTATTAAAATCTTAATTTATTTACCCCTCGACATTTTTGTTTAATTTTTCATTGGACGGCATGGGTGAATGGCAACTTTATAAAAGGAGATGGTATTTTTTGACCTATAATCTTTAATTACTCATTATTAACCAAATATTATAATTAAATATTGTTATAATATCGTATAAAAATCATTACCTTACTTATATAGAGAACTTATAAAAGTCGATAACAGATTATTTAAAACCATCGCCATCCCAATAAAGTTAATAATCCTTATCTGTGTTCTTGGTGGAAATTTGAAACCCCAACATCGGGAGTGTAACGGGTAGATTTATGATATTTATGATTTCATCTTAAAACCTAGTAGAACAGCGACAACTCGTTTCTTCAGAAAAAGTTCTGGGATCAAAAACTTCCTTGTCGAGGCCTCGCAGTCCTTCCGCTGCTTTGGTTGATGCTAGTACAGGAAACAATCTTTAAATGACCGGATAAGTAAATTCTGTATTAGTTACCCCATACCTAAAGCAAATCATTATTCACATCTTTGTTTAACCAAATCGTTAATCTCATCTTTGTTTTTTCTGTTGGGCATTATAGTTAGTTTAAGCTCCGTTAAATTAGTTGAGTTTAGTAGTCTTACTTTAGTTTTTTAGAGAAGCTAATTTTAGGTGTGGTTGTATTTACCTCACTATCCGTTAGTCCACTTTAGTTCAGTTTCACTATTAAATTTACTTAATCCAATTTACTTCAATTTCACTACAGACATTTATTGTCTGCACCATGATCTTATTTAACTATTTCAGAATTTAAAAATATCGAGAATAACAATATCAATTTTCAAATATCTAACCTCGGTATGCATTAAACTACATGAAAGCAGAAAAAATCAAGCAAGAGCTAAAAGAAAAATCGCTGTCCCCTGTCCCATAAAAATGGTTTTTTGTTTTTTGTTTTCCTTTTAATTAAATTGGAGCGGCACAACGCTGACCGTGGGAATTTGTTATGGTAGTTTTTTTCTTAATTTTTAAGTTTTAGTACAAAGTTCGAGGAACACGAGCTCGATGTTTTTAGTGGAACTCAAAATGTCAATACATATTTTTGAGTCGATAAGCTATTAAATGTTGGTGGGCAGTATATGTCCACGAAAAACAAATGTCAAGGCAAAGCAAGAATTAAGAAAGGTAGAGTTAAAAAGAGTAAGCCTCCATTCCATCTAAAAACAACACGTATAGTCAAAGTCTTCTTACAAAAGTGTTTGTGGAGCTTTGTTTGAATCTGGTTTAAAGGGTTAAAAGGTCGAATTTCAATAGACATCGGCTTCGTGTTTAGAAACATTGAAAATACCCTTAAAAAAAGAGGAATTTTAGTGGAATCCATAGCGTGGCTTCCATTTAGAAACATTGAAAATACCCTTAAATACAAAGACTTCTTACAAAAGTTTTTGCGGAGCTTTGTTTGAATCTTGGTTGAATGGTACAATTTCAATAGACATAGGCTTTGTATTTTGAAACGTTGAAAAGATCCCCAAAAAGAGAATTTTAGTGGAATCGATAGTGTGGCTTCCACTAAAATACTTGTTAAGATTTCAATTTGACTAGTAAGGCCTTTATCAGGGATAAATTTGTGAGTGTGCATATTTAAAAGAGCGATAGTGTAATTTTGGAAAGGGCTTATGCAATTTTCCAAAAAGTTCATATAAGTGGCTTGGTTTAATGTTCTTTTTCTTGAATAGAAAAATAAATTGAATTTAACAAACAAGGGGCATTGTTTAAGAAACACTAAAGATGTTATGTTTTTAATTTGATTGGTTTGTTGAGTAGTAGTGAGCAAACACTCAACAAATGGGAAAAGACAAGAGTCTAATAAAGTTAAAGTGGCACTATAATATGTTTGAGAGTTTTTTTATGATAGGAAGCAACAACTAGAATGAAGGAAGCAAAGACAACCAAAGAGGCTTGGGATACCGTTAGGAGGAGTTTTCGTGTAAGGTGGGGCAATCAAGCTGAAGATGAAGAGTTTTCTGAATCCCAATGTGCTGAGCCATAACTGGATGAAAGTTATGGAGAATTTGCATAAGAAAATAAAATTTGCCACCAAGTGAATTTGCCATTAATTTTTTTTAGCGGTGCTAACAGAAATTTAAGGCACCATAAATGTTACTTTTAAGCAGTGATATTTTGGTTGTAAAGTCAATGAATTACATTAATTTTTTTATAGATATTTTGTTTATATATAGAGAAAAATTGTAATTGATTAGTTGATGTTTTTTAGCACAGCAGTGCGTTTAAAAAAAAAAAACAGTGAGAGCAGAATTTTAAAATAATACACAGCAGTGTATATTTTATAAAAACACAGTGAGTTGTTTTTTTTAAATAGACAGAGAGCTGTTTATTTTTTTACAGAGAGAGACAGGAAATTTTTTTGTTGAGACAGAGATTTTATGTATGCATTGTGTTAGGAGCAGTCAGCAGTTTGTAATTCCCTCAGTGTAGACGAAGAACTTGTAACAGATTTTTATGGAATAAAAATTTTGTTTTATAGAGTTGAAAACTCTGTTTTCTGAGATTGAATTTATTTCTCTGTGTTGTGGAGGGGAAATTTATTTCTCCATTTTAATTCTGGAATTTGCAATATTCCAACATGGTATCAGAGCCAATTCAGGTTATTTGAAGGTCAAATAAGCTGAAGAAAAGGAGTTCATAATTGCAGAAGCCTCTCCAGTAGCGTGAAGGTTCAGTCAAGAAGAATTCAAAGGTATTTCTCTATACAGTTCTGTGTTACTGTTGCAGTACAGTTAGTTAATTTAAACACACAGTCAAGTGTTTTTGAAGCATAGTTAAGAGTGCAGAATGGCTGGATCCAGCACTGGTATGGGTATGGGAAATATCCATCTCCCACAATTTAATGGGAAAAATTATGACTACTGGTCAATAACTATGAGGGCATTATTTGTCTCCCAAGACTTATGGGAATTTGTTGAGGATAGCTTTGAAGAGCCAGCAGATGAACTTGAGTTTAATATGTTAACTCAGGCAGAAAGAGAGATTCTAAAGAGCAATAAGAAGAAAGATGCCAAGGTTCTTTTCTTCTTGTATCACGCAGTACATGAGAGTGTGTTTCCGAGGATAGCAGCAGCTAAGAGATCCAAAGAAGCATGGGAAACTCTCAAGACAGCTTACCAGGGCATGGAGAAAGTGAAGACAGCAAAACTTCAGTTGCTCAAGAGAGACTTTGAGACTCTCTGTATGAAAGAGTCAGACACTATTGACTCATTCTTCACTCATGTAATTGAAATGGTCATACAAATAAGATCTCATGGAGAGACTCTTGAGGACAAGAGGATTGTTGAAAAACTCTTGAGAAGTTTACCCTCAAGATTCGATGTGATTGTCACCACCATAGAGGAGACTAAAGATCTCACAAAGTTTTCAGTGGATGAACTTCATGCATCACTGATGACCCATGAACAGAGATTGGGTAGGAGTGAAAACTCATCTCTTGAACATGCTTTTAAGACCCAGATGTCTTTCGGAAGAGGAAGAGGGCAAGGCAAAGGAAGAGGAAGAGGCAGAAGCCAGAACAAAGGTGGAAGGAACAGCCCTTCACATCCACATGGAAGGTGCAACAGTCAAAATCACAGCCACGGCCAAGGCAACCAGCAAAGTGGACAACAAAATGATCAAGGAAAAAGGTATGACAAATCCAATGTCCAATGTTACAATTGTAAAAAATATGGTCATTATGCTAATGAATGTAGAACGAAGAAGCAAGATATGAGAAGTGGAACTAGTGAAAATTTCACAAAAGAAAATAACAGCCAAAACAATTTGTTTTTAGCTTGTAATATGGCTAAAGAAAAGAATGAGGATTTATGGTTTCTAGACTCCGGTTGTAGTAACCATATGACAGGAAATATATCAATGTTTTCTATGTTAGATGAGAGTGTGTAGTCACAAGTCACACTAGGAACTGATAGCAAAGTTTATGTTATGGGAAAAGGAGATGTGAATGTCTTAACAAGATTAGGTGCAAAGAAATCCATAGCAGATGTTTATTATGTTCCAGGAATGAAGTGTAACCTCTTAAGTATTGGACAGCTTGTCCATAAGGGGTATAATGTTTTCTTTGATAATGATGTTTGTACCATCATGGACAAACCACCCAGCAAACAATGTATTGCTGAAGTGAAGATGACAAGGAATAGGATGTTCCCTCTCAGAATGAGAGCAGACTTGAAGAATGGTGAAGAGAAAGCAGCAGTTGCACAAGAGACTTACCAAAGCGAACCAAAGGATGATAATTGGTTATGGCACTTGAGATTTGGACATCTCAACTTTGGAGGTCTTAACTTGTTGAACATAAAAGGAATGGTAAGTGGTTTACCATTGATAGAGAAACCGGACAGCCTTTGTGAAGGTTGTATTCTTGGGAAACAACACAGAGAAAGTTTTCCTTCTGGGAAAAGCATAAGGGAAAAAGCACCCTTAGAGATTGTCCACTCAGATGTATGTGGACCGATGAAAAATCCATCGCTTGCAAACAGCCACTATATCTTAACATTCATAGATGATTTTACAAGAAAAACTTGGGTTTATTTTTTGAAAAACAAAAGTGAAGTGTTTGAAAATTTTTGCAATTTCAAAGCACTTGTTGAGGAACAAAGTGGGATGCATATCAAAGTCTTAAGGACTGATAGAGGAGGTGAGTATATATCTAAAGATTTTCTACGTTTTTGTAGAGAAAATGGTATTCATAAGAAATTTACAACTAGATATACTCCGCAACAAAATGGAGTAGCTGAAAGGAAGAACCAAAACATAATGGACATGGCGAGGAGTATGTTAAAGGCAAAGAATTTGCCTAATGATTATTGGGCTGAAGCTGTACACTGTGCAGCGTATATTTTGAATAGGTGCCCTACAGAAGCAGTTATGAACAAAGTGCCAAAAGAGGCATGGAGTGGCACAAAGCAAAGTGTCACACACATGAAGGTTTTTGGATGTGTGGCTTATGCACACATTCCGGATCAGCTGAGAAAGAAGTTGGACAACAAGGGAGAGAAATATATTTTCATTGGATACAGTGAGGAATCCAAGGCATAAAGGTTATATAACCCATCCACCAAAAAGTTTATTGTGAGCAGGGATGTTCAGTTCATTGAAGAGGAAGCTTGGGATGGAAGCATAGAGAAGACAGTAAATGTTAAACATTGTTTATCTCATGATGAAAATGATGATGAGTTGGCTGAAATACATCCCCAAACAACAACACCAACAAGAGAGCAGCAAAGCACACCCTTGAGGAGAAATGTAAGTGCTTCTCCAAGAACACCACAAGGAGGAAATTCAAGTGCTTCTTCAAGCACTTGTACACCTACTGAAAGAGGTAAGAAATTCAGAAGTTTGAAAGAAATTTATGAACAAGATATAGCTAATGAAGGTATCAATTCTTTGTTTACTTTATATTGTCATGTTGATGATCATGTTCATTTCGAAGAAGCCATCATGGATAAGAAATGGATAGAAGCTATGGATGAGGAAATAAATGCCATAGAGAGAAACAAGACTTGGGATTTGGTTGAACTCCCAAAAGGTAAAGATGTCATTAGTGTTAAATGGGTCTACAAGACCAAGAGTAATTCTAAAGGTAAAATAGAGAGACACAAGTGACTTACACAAGCACATAAGAAAAGATGAAAGATTATGAGAAAACCCTGCCCTATTTCAATGAACCTGCGCCAAAACTTTTTGTCTATAGATACACAAAACAATGGATCATGGAAGTCACATCGTATTTGAGTGTTAATCAAGACATTTGACAGACTCAACCTGGCTATGCAGGTGAAGTAAGAGCACAAAGTATGCAGTTGAAGAGCTCTTATGGATGAAGCAAAATAAGAGCGTGGCATGAGGGATAGACTAAGGTGATCGGAAAATGGTTTTGAAAAGTGTGAGGGAGAACCCACCCTCTACATCAAAGAAAAAGATGGAAAAATATTGATAGTAGTTTTATATGTTGATGATGTTATTTTTACAGGTAATGATGATTGCCTTATTGAACATTTTAAAACAGTCATGAAGGAAGAATATGAAATGAATGACATGGGTTTGTTGAAATGCTTCTTGGGAATAGAAGTAGAATAAGATGAAAATGGGATTTTTATCTCACAGGAAAATTATGTTAATGAAGTGCTTGAAAGATTTAACATGCAGGAAAGCAAAGCAGCAATCACTCCCACAGTGATGGGATTAAAACTCAGTAGAGAGGACAGCAGCAAGGATTTTGATCCTAGCTTATACAAGAGCATAGTTGGCAGCCTTATGTATTTGACTGCAACTAGGCCGGACATAATGCATGCTGTTAGTTTGATTTCCAGGTTCATGGAAAAGCCAAAGGATGCACATTGGCAAGCAGCAAAAATAATTCTGAGGTATGTTAAAGGTACAAAAAGGTTTGGTATTTTTTATACTACTTCAGAATGTTCAGATGAATGATGAAGCAATCGGCTCACCCATTGGGCCGAAGTGTTGATGATCGGAAGAGCACTTCCGGTTATGTTTTTCACATGGGTTCAGGAGCCATTTCATGGGCTTCTAAGAAACAGCCCATTGTAGCATTGTCTACAGCAGAAGCAGAATATGTGGCAGCTACAGTGGCAGCGTGTCAAGCAGTTTGGATGCGGAAAATGTTGAGAATTTTATGCCAAGAACAGGTAAAAGGGACAGTGATATTTTGCGACAATAGCTCAGCTATTGCATTGTCTAAAAATTTTGTTTTTCATAAAAGAACTAAACACATTGACACCAAGTTTCACTTCATACGTGAATTGGTTAACAATGGTGAGATAGTTTTGCAACATTGCAGAATGGAGGATCAATTTGCAGATATCCTCAAAAAGCCACTTGCGCAGAAAAGCTTTGAACATTTCAGAAAGTGCTTGGGTATGCAAGAAAACCCAGCAGTGGAAATTAAGGGGGAGTGTTGGAATGTAATTTCCAACTGCCATGAACGTGTTGCAGGTGGAAACAAATCTGAACAGCGAGAAGGTTGGCAGAATGAACATGCAGTAGAACGGTTGGACAGGCACATGGTTAAACCGACAGCACGTTGACAGTGATCAACCGTGTGCGGGGGGTCGAATAGCGCGAAAGTTAATGAGGGGGATACCCCCGTAGTTGACCCGATGATCTGGGTTGACCAGCCGATTAACGGCTGTGGTTTATTACGGGGGCTCACCCATTTGATGCGTACGGGCAGAACCATACCCCCCGCAACCACCAGCTTGTGGTGGCTCCGCCCACCAGCCACCCAAGCGCCACCACCGCAGAAAATTTGCCACCAAGTGAATTTGCCATTAATTTTTTTTAGCGGTGCCGACAGAAATTTAAGGCACCATAAATGTTATTTTTAAGCGGTGATATTTTGGTTGTAAAGTCAATGAATTACATTACTTTTTTTTTAGATATTTTGTTTATATATAGAACAAAATTGTAATTGATTAGTTGATGTTTTTTAGCACAGCAGTGCGTTTAAAAAAAAAACAGTGAGAGAAGAATTTTAAAATAATACACAGCAGTGTATATTTTATAAAAAAACAGTGAGTTGTTTTTTTTAAATAGACAGAGAGCTGTTTATTTTTTTACAGAGAGAGACAAGAAATTTTTTTGTTGAGACAGAGATTTTATGTATGCACTGTGTTAGGAGCAGTCAGCAGTTTGTAATTTCCTTAGTGTAGAGGAAGAACTTGTAACAGATTTTTATGGAATAAAAATTTTGTTTTATAGAGTTGAAAACTCTGTTTTCTGAGATTGAATTTATTTCTCTGTGTTGTGGAGGGGAAATTTATTTCTCCATTTTAATTCTGGAATTTTCAATATTCCAACAGAGCACACCGATTCTCGTGAAAACTATTATGCATAGCCACAAGTGGATGAAGATTTGATGAATCCAACAACAATTCTTGCTAATGAAAATGAAACTGTCATTGGAGCAGTCAATGTTATGGTAAATCTAATAACTAATAGTGTTGATGTAAACTTTGATGAAGACTTATTGCTTAATGATAAATGGTTGCATGCGATGCAACATAAACATAATATCAACATGATGCTATTTGGTGTGAGAATTCCAATTGAGTCTGCAAACCAAGTGGAAGAAAACTTATTTCAAGCAACTAAAGAATCAAAGGCAGAGAAGGAAACCCATAAAAAGAAAGAAATAGAGACGGAGACAGAGAAAAAGGAAGAGGAAGAGAAGGGAGTTCTCATTTCAGAGCAGAAGGAACAAAGCCAATGTGGTTTTGCAGATATTTTTACACTTACCATTGATTTCCAATGTGCAAGTAAACACGCGATTAGGAAAAAGAATTAAGTTTCACTGAAACATGTCTTGCAACACAATGTCAATATGAAGTCTATATAGAGGTTGCAACAATGAACCTTGAAGACAACTTGGATGATGAAAACATTAATGAAATTTTTCAGGTATTTGAGTCCTTAGGAGATGAAATTTTATTATTTACTTACGTTGTAGCAAAAGATTGATGACGAAAAACATACTATACAAGATGACATGTGGTAGTAGTCCACTTACAAGACAAGCTTGGAAGAAGTCTAGGGCATGCTTAGACAACCTTGAACAATGGAAGACCTGCAGTAGAAAATGACGAAACAAATGTTTGAAGAATGCAACAAAAATAAAATGTTGAAAAAATTTAGAGGCTCAAGAAAGAAATTGTAATTTTTTTTAAATTCTAAGCCTAGGTGAGATATAGACCAACATGCATCTTAGTTTAAATTTTTATGTGGTTGTAATTAAGGGGAGTGTTGGAGGTCCTAATTCCAACCACTTTCTAGGTGTTAGTTTTTTTACTCCAAGTGTCTTAGTTCAAATTCACTTAGTCCATTTTAATTCAGTCTCACTACAGTAATTTACAGTTGATGTCTCCCATGTAATCTTATTCAAATATTTCAGAATACTGAGAAAAACAATATATGCTACATAGTTTTCAAGTATCGGAGCTTAATTTTACATAAGACTCCATGAGAGAGGCGGAAAAAATCAAAGGAAGAGTAGAAGCTAACCGCCAAGAAGCTTGTTGCTTCCAAAACTTTGAGGGCCAAGAAAAATAATTGTCCACTGTCTGAGAAAGACGTTTTTTTGTTAAGTTGGAATAGCCCAACGTTGACCGTGCGAATCTATTATCGTGGTAATCTTTTTTTATTTCTAAATGTCTTCGACGAAGCTTGAGGAACACAAACACGCAGTTTCGATTCGATCTCACGACAGTTAAAAGAGCTCATGGGAAACAAAAAGCAAGGCCTTCACAGACGCAAGAATTAAGAAAGGTACAATTAAAAAAGGAGTGAGCCTTCATTCCATTTAAAAAACAACGCATACACTCAAAGCCTTCTGTAAAAAAAAATGTGGAGCTCTGTTTGAATCTTGGTTAAATGATTGAAACGTCGAATTTCAATAGACATCAACTTTGTATTTAGTAACATTGAAAATAACCCAAAAAAATGAGTTTTAGTGGAATTTATAGTGTGGCTTCAATTAAAATATTTATTGAGATTTAAATTTTACTGGGAAGGCCTTTATCATGCATAAAATTATGAGTGTGCATATTTAAAATAGCGATGCTATAATTTCAGGAAAGGCCTACGAAATTTTCAAAATAAGGTTCATACAAGGTTCTTGGTTTATTGTTATTTTTATTTAAGAGAAATATGCATTCAATTTTACAAACATGACTCATTGCTTAAGTGAGTGATGGGTATTGTAATATTTTTTAAAAGAAAGGGTTTGTGAAAGTTTTTGTGAAAGCAAGAATTTTCTATTTTGTAGCAGTTAAGAAGCAATAAAGTCGCTATGTTTGTAGTTTGATTGGACTTTTGAGTCATAGTGATCCAATACTCAACAAATGGAAAAAGAGAAGAGGCTAAGAATGTCAAAGTGGCACGAGAAGATGTTTGAGACTTTTCTGTGATGAAAAGAAACAACTAGAATTAATGAAGCAAAGACAACCAAAGAAGTTTGGGATACCCATAAGAGGAGTTCTCATGTAAGGGGGGGGAATCCAGCTGAGGATGAAGAGTTTGGTGAATCAAATTTTTTGCAGAGATAAGTGGATGAAAACTGTGAAGAATATGAAGAAGAAACAAAGAAAGAGCACACAGATGCTCATGAAACCTACTGTGCATAGCCATCAAGAGATGAATATTTGGTGAATCGAAAAATAAAACTTGCTCATGAAATTGAAGCTTCCATTGGAGGAGTTATTGCTATGGTCAATCCAACAATTAATATTTTTGATGAAAAATTTGATGAAGACTTGTTATATAATGATGCATGGTTATAGATGATGCAACAAAAACATGATATCATCATCATCCTATTTGGTGTGAGAGTTCCACTCGAGTTTTCAAACCAAGTGGATGATAACCTCTTTGAAGAAAATGAAGAAAAAAATGCAGAGAAGGAAGCCCATATAAATAAAATAATAGAGAGGGAGACAAAGATAGAGGCAGAGGAAGAGAAAGAATTTCTCATTTTAGAGAAGAAAGAATAGAACTAATGTGCTTATGAGGATGTTTTTACACTTACCATTGATTTCCAAGTGGCACGTAAACAAAACTATTGTGAAAAAGAATTAATTTTCCTTGAAACATGGCTTGCAACACCATGTATAGATGAAGTCTGCATAGAGGTCATAAAAATGAACATTCAAGACAACTTGGATGATGAAAACATTTATGAAATTTTCAGGTATTTGAGTCCTGAAGAGATGATATTTTATTATGCACTTATGTTGTAGCAAAACATTAATGATGAAAAACACACTACAAAATATGACACTTGGCAGTAGTCCACATACAAGCTTAGTGTCGAATAAGTCTAGGAGATGCTTAGAAAACCTCGAACAATGGAGGACCTGCACTAGCAAATAATTAAACAAATGTTTGACCAATACAACAAAAGTAAAAAGTTGAAAAAATTTAGAGGCTACACGATCTGGAAGAAAAGGAAAACAGAAAGAAAAAAAAATTGTAAGCCTAGGTGAGGCATAGACCAACATGAATCCTAGTTTAATTTTTTAACTAGTTGTAATTAAGCGGGAGTATTGGAGAATCTAATTCCCACCGCCTCCTAGGTGTCATATTTTTGACTCCAAGTGTCCTAGTTCAGTTTCCCTTAGTCTACTTTAGTTCAGTCTCACTAAATTCATTTATTGTTGGTGCTTACAATGTAATATTATTTAATTGTTTCGGAATATTGAGAAGAACTATATCTTCTCCACAGTTTTCAATTTTTTCCATTATTGATGTTTGCTTGTCCCTTATGTAGTATATTTAAATGCTACTTGGTGATAAGAAACTGAAATCTTTGTTAACTAGGAGTATGCATATACTACATTTGCATGGAGCGATTACAGATGGGTTGTGCGCGCCAATAAACCCATTGATCCAAAACCAATAATTTTCCCTTCCACTTTCCTCTCCAAACGATCAAAAATCATGTAAAAGCTTAATGAGTTGTATTGACAATTTCATTATTGGATTTGATTCCTAGACTATATATATGGATGAAAAATCTAGCAAAGGTTAAGATATATAAGGGATATTTTTCGGAAAGAAAGAGATATAGTTTCATCAAAGGTCACTCTAGAGTAAAGTCTTGAAAGATGAATCAATATCCTTAATAATATGATTTTGATTTAATAGTTGTCGTTGAAGATTTAAAAAATATCTAATCTTCAAATGATATAGTGTGAATGACATAAAATTGTCCAAACAACAAACAAGTGGATTATGGTATTCAAACATGTGCATAAATAATATCATTTTAGTTTGTTTGATGGCGGATTTGGACTAATACTCCCTTCCCTCTTTGTGATAGTTGTTGGAGTTCGACTGTCAAATTTCTATTAACTATTGTGGATATTTCGAGAGATTATTATAAAAAAAACCCAATATATTACTTTCCATTGCGATGGACTACGATTGACGAAAACAACTTACAATTGCCGACAACAACCGTGTTAATCGAGCATGTTAAATAATTGCAGTCGAATACTAGACAATTGGAAATACACTTCTAACTAAAATTTCGTGTAGATAGACGTTGACAACCCTTTTCCTATCACAATTTCCCTGTTGGTTGAAATAAGCGAAATAGAGAATTTGTGTTTCTTCCCAAGTTTAACACCTTTGTGAATTTGAGGGAACTATGCTACGGAACTTTGCTACTAGAAGGTTGTATATAAGGGTTGGAACCAATTACTATAACCTCACCTACTTCATATCATCAATCCATAGATATTTCTTCTCTGCATGGATTGAAGTTGATCGATCTTGATTTTTCAAAAAAAACAGTATATCAAACAAAGCACAAAAACACCATTTCATCAATCTACATGAAAATACATACGAAGCTCTAAGATTTTATTCAACATTAAAATGGAGAAAATATGATGAGAATGGATGATTACGAATACGGAAATTGAATTTTCAATATCACCCTCTCTCATCTCTCTATCTCGCCAGGGGCTATTCACAGACTCTTATATCTCTCTTGCACATTATTTCATCTCTCATTTAATTATGCCTCAATCTCTTCATTACATATATAAAAATATAGTTTCATACTAAGAAATATAACATACTTGATGTCTTCCCTAACTTATGTAAAATTTAGATAATTTATTCTATTATATAACAAATTGAATAACACTCATCAAACGTCCCATCTATCTAGATACCCTCCACAAATATAATAATTCAGAAGAACTAAATATGATAGATTGAAATTAAAATTTCAGGAACCCTACTTCTTCTAATAAATATTTTAACCTATTATTTAACCTATTAAGGTCTATTATGAATTTTAATTGTAATATGCTTATGAATTTTAATTGTAATATGCTTCTTCATGAGAATTCTAGGGAAGAAAAGAATTGTTCATGAGCTCTTCAATACTAGTATCATTTTTGTAAATCTCTATTATTTTAATGCAAGTATAATTATATAATGCTTGATTCTTTCACTTAAGTAAATACTAAAAGTATTATTTTCCCTTTTTATTTTTGCCACCTTTGACCTCATATTGCTTCATTATCCTTCTAATTGTCTTAGGTAGTTGTTTTTCCCATATAATGGTTTTATTTTCATCGTTAACAAGTACATCCATTAAAAGATATTTTGTCTCCTTGAAGGATACAAATATGAGAAATTGAATATTGTAGAAATTTCAATGTTCTTTGCGAGTTCTATTTCATAAGCATTTGAAAAAAGTATTTTGAAAACATTACATTTTCTAATATTTTTGAGTTTTAACATCTTATATGTCCTTGTAGAAAATTTTATTTTTATTAGGTGTGCCATAACTAAGTCAGCAACTTTAAAGTGAAATTGTCTCATTCTTATGTATGATCTTGTATATAATTGGTTTGATTTTCCTACAATTGTTTCTTAACTCTTTCTTGTAACTCCTGCATGTGTATTGTAAAATGATCACCATTAGCACTTCTCAACTCTTGCTTTACTAAGCTCCTCAACTCATGGATTACTCTTGGATGCATTACATAAAAAAATTGAAAAGTACAGATTAATGTGATTCTATTAGGTTAGCCATTTTTACGCAATTTTTTCTTGTACAGGTAGTTAAATTCATTGCATAGTTTTTTCATTTATGAGACTTCTTAAAGTTTTTGGAAAAAATTCGTTTACCACCTTTGTTTTCCCATCATTTTGTGGATGTTATGCTAATATAAAATTGAGATTAGTTCCTAATATATTCCATATATTTCTCCAAAAATTACCTACAAATATTGTATGTCTATCATAAACAACGCTTCTAGGAAATCCATGCATCCTCACTACTTTAAAGAAAAAATTTGAGATATTGGTTTAATTGTTGGTTTTTGTAAAGCTACAAAAAGTGTCATTTTTTAGAATCTATCTACTACCACATAAATTGAGTCATTATTTCTATATCTTCTTGGTCCTCCTAACACAAAATTCATACTCATCAAATCCCATATCCTTCTTGGAATTGGAAATAGTTGATATAGACTTGCATTCAGACTCACCCCCTCAAAAAACTGAAATGTTCTACATCTATCATCAAATATTTTACATCACTTTACATCCTTGGCCAAAATTTAAAAAAAATAATTGAAAAAATGTTTTTGTATGTCCAAAAAAACCTATATTCTTCCACTATGCTTTTCTTTTATAAATTTTCCCTTATTAAAAATTTTGAGAAGCATAACTTACTATCTTTGAACAACATTACCTCTTATATCATATAGACCAACCATAAAGATATATTTATGTTTACTAATTTTTTTACATGTTACATAAATTTCTTTAAAGTATACATCATCCTTTTTACATTTCCTTTAAACCATCAAATCCTAAAACATTTACCTAGAATTCATGTAGAATCAAATTAACTCTCATAATACATTCGCTACCATTTTTTATTTGCCACTTGCATGTTTCATAAAAAAAATGTCAAATTTCACATGAACTAAGCTCATTTAACATTTGTTTGGTTTATCTTTCGTTAAATATTAATAAATTGCAATAAATTGCAAAACGTTGTTATTAGTACAAAGAAACCATTCTTGAAGCATGAGATAATATCACCATTTTTGTTTTTCGTTCATTCAAATTTTCACTAAAATAAATAACGGGTCTCTCTTCCTAACTTAAAGCAACTCTTGTTGAAATCCCACTACATCAGTCTCAACTTGAAAGAACTTACTAAATATGGTAAAGTCGAGACAAATTGTTTTGTACTATTTTGTTTTAACAATATAAGGTTTTCATCCGTTGGTCCTTCCTGTCCACGTAATGTTTATGGGTTTTATTTAAGTCTACACATTTGCAGGATAAATAATACTAATTTTTTTGATAATTTTTTTGTAAAAACATGTCAAGGCATGAATTTTTTTTTGCATAAAATACTTTCCTCATAATAGGCCAAATTATTATTTCTTTGAATTTTTCGAGATCCATCGTCGATCTATTCTCAAATATCACAAAACCCATGTATACCAACTCATTATTCATGAAATTGCATTTTTTCATATTGACTAGTAATTTTTCTTTCTGTAAAGTACCAAAAACTAATGTGAGGTGTCTTAGGTGTTCTTCTCTCATTTTTTTTTTTACACCAGGATTTCTTCTATAAATTATAACAAATTTACCAATGAATTCTTTTAAAATTGCATTCATCCATATTATAAAAGTACTCGGAGCATTTGTGAGTCCAAAAATAATCACCAACCATTCATAATGTCCATTGTTGTTTTTGAAATCTATCTTCCATTCATCACATTCACTAACTGTAATGCGATGGTATCCATTTTTTAAATCAATTTTTGAAAAATACTTAGCACCGCTCAAGCAATCTATAAGATCATTAATAGGAGGCAATAGAAACATGTATCTTATTGTGTTCTTTTTATTGCTTAAGAATATATACATATTTTGCATGCTCCGCCTTTCCTTCGACTCGGTCCAATAGGAAAAACACATGGACTTACACTTTTCGTGATCAATATTTTATCGAGCATGCACCTGCCCTTTTATCTACGCATTGTCCTAGATGGAGTCATCCTATATGTTTTTTTATTACGAATATTATCTCTTGCATAAGATATATGTGATGATTAATATTTTATAGTGGGTAAGTGACATAGGAGTATTAGAGTTTCCAAGTCATCAATATTTTTGGAGACAAAGCTTGAAACTGGGTTTTAGTATGGAAAACGAATTTTATTTCTTTATTATCAATAATTTTGATTTATTTATTTGTTAGAGAACTATAGATATAGCTAATATTTAGTATATAAATTTTTGAAGAAGAAAACATGCCTTTTAAGGCATGAAAAATTTAGGAAATAAATCTTGAGAGGTTGTGGGAGAAAAAACCTTGGTATAGATTAGCAACTTTCTATGATAAAAAAAAAAGTTTAAAAATATTAGAAACTATTATGGGTGCTTTTAGGATTTAGAAAATATATGGATAGTCAATATTTTACAAGGAAAAGTGAGTTACCCTGAAAATCATGAGTGATTTGTGGATAGACTTATGGATATTGGAAAATTTATTTTGTTTTTGTATGATATTATAAAAATTGAAATCCTAAAGAGAAAAGAAAAGGCCAAAAGAATGTAGAATCAAACCAAGAGAGAAATGTATTATTGTGAGTTTATGAATGCATATTTTTTCTTTGTTTAATGGAAATGTAGATTCTCCAAAGACTATGTGTATGACTCTTTGTATTGCATTATTTTAAATTGTTTCAGATGTGGTGAATAATAGTTAATTAAATAAATACCATAATATGTGCATGTAATCCACACTGACAAGTTAAAATTTGTAGGAAAATTGAATTTTTCATGCATTAAGTGGTATCAGAGCATGAATTCTCTTTAGATATAAGAGATGACTACAAAATATTGAAAGAGCTGATGTTTTTTTGAGAGGGATTATTTTGAAAAATTATAAATCATGTGTGCTCCTAGAGTAATTCAAAGGGATATTGTTGAAGATAACTTGGAATACATCTTATGAAGATGGATATGGTGTTTTTATATTAATTCTAGTAGTAAAAAAATTGTTCTTGCAGGTAGAAAATAATGAAAGTTATAGATAACAACCATTACAACAAGTGAAGTTGTGATAGAGGAAGTGGGAGCATGCAAAGCTCTCAATTGATGGAATTTGTGATATAACCCAATAAAAAATTAAATTGTTGAAATGAGGACAACATAAGTTCTCTAAAGAGAATATGAGAAGGTCAAATGTTAATATCCAAGAAAATTTTGAAGCTAAGGAGAAAACATTCTTTGAAAGGAGGAGAAATGTTCTACTATAGAGAACTAGGAGAAGGAAAATTTCCAAGAAGAAGAAGTTGATTAGAAGTTGCCACAGACATTGTTGAAAATGGCACAAAGAAAGATTCTAATTTACTTTTCCTTGAATTAAATTAGAATAAAATTGTAATTCCACATCTCATGATAGGTTGTGTGAGCTAGCTAAATTAGTTTGACTTAGTTGGTTCTGTTAATTCGAGTTGAGGGCCTAACTTGAGTCATTTAGAGTGTTTCCTACTTTTTGGGAGCCCAGGTTGAGTTTATTTTGAGTTGTAAATAATTAATTTAGTTTATCGGAGTTTAAAGTAAGATTAAATAATTCCAATAGTTGGAGGAACTACCGGGAGGTCTAGTAGTGGAGTGTGTACTTCATGATCAACTAGTCAAGTAATTAATCAACCATAAATAACTCATGCATGCAATATGCACGAGTTACCCAGCTGATATTGGAGTTCAAGGGGAGTGTGCTATCAATTGTATAATCATCCAATTAGTATAGGTGATGAATGAAGTCAGAGGAAGGTCTAGGATGTATTTCACAATTCCAATTGAGGATTTCCATAACTAATGGGGGGCTAATTCTCAAGGAAAAATGCAAGAAAATAGGGACTTTGGCAAGCATAAATTTGGTTAAGTATTGACCTAGGCTTGTTTAGGAAGAAGTGAAATAGATAGAGATAGTGCAAAGGTTGCTCAGGCTTGAGAAAAGCATTGTAATCTTCTCATATTTTCTGAATAGTCAAATATACTTATTTTGGGATTTTAAGTTGTGGATTTCCCCATGAAATCATTGTTTATTGTGTTGATTGAATTATTTCTCTTGTATTCAATTTTATTTCACAATCATTTAAATTTGTTTCCACAATTGGGAGAGTTGATTCAAGTCTATTGTTTTAGTAGATTACAACTAGCAGTTCTAATCTATAGGTAATTTCTACTGGAAGTTGCACAGTGAGTGTGGGTAGACTTTCCATTGAAAAAGAGAGGAAAGGAGCTACCAAGAGGAGAACTTCGTATCGTGACAAGTAGTTGACTTTTTAGAAGATGAGGAAGGCTTGTTGTAGCTCACAGGTGAATAAGGATTGTCCACAAAAGTAAAAGGTAAATATAACTATTGATATCCATATAGTGGGTTCAAAGAGAATTCATAATCATATGAAAAAAAGTGCCAATATAGTTCACATGAAGAAAATGAGCGATGGGGAATTGAAGGGGGTAATGGCTGAATTGAAATGAAGCTAGGAGAAAGGCTAGATTTCATCTTGTTAGACAATCAGTAAGAAGAAGGTGAGATGGCATTCATTGTAAATGAAGCTAAGAGAACGACTATATGTCATCTTGAAGGAAGGACTCAGAAAAATTAAATATTAAATGTATGTTTATGAAAAAGGATTATTCCTTGATGAATTTGAAGCTATAGATTTCGAGGAAGAATTTATTGACAAATTGATGAAATATTTAACTAGTTCAGATCAACATGAAGATGTGGTGGCTGAAGAATGAAATGAGAAGCCCCACATTTTTTAAGCTAACACTTTGTGTATGGTTTGTGGTGATGAATGGAATTTAGATGATGTGCTTATGAAGGTTGATGAATAAATGGATTCGTTGGAGGATATGGCTAAATATCAAATATTTTTTTCTTAAGCGTATTTTATTAGATATTAGAGATGCACAATTATTGGAAGTTTCCATGAAGGATGAAAATGATGCAGAAATTATTTAAGAATATAACGTTGAGAATATTAGAGAGGCTGAAGACATAATTCATGAATAGATACTCAAGGAGATTCTAATCATTGGAATAATAAATGAGAGTCTTATTCCAGAGGATGAAAGCTCAGAAGAAGAGATGGAACTTTTGGAAGAGTGGTTGGCAGAAAACCTAAGTGATGGATATTGCATGGATGTTACAAATAAAATTCAAGTTTTTTTTGTTGAATTGTACGAGGAGAGTAATTTTTGTGAGAAGAGGATAATAAGAAAAATACTACATATTCAGTATGCAAAATTAAAACTGGATGAAGAGGGAATTGCCTTGAAAGACAATGAGGGGATCAATGCAATGTATGATCAACGCTTTGTAAAAGAGAAATCTAATCCAAAATTCAATAAAAAATTTATAAATTTTATGTCAAAGGAGGATATACAACAACATGTGGAAAACAAGAATGAAGTTAAGCTAAGGATAAAGTTGGATGATGAGATTGATGGAATCTAGATGCTGATGAGGATAACATTTAAGCGAAGATGCAATATAAAAAGGGAAACCAACAAGAATGTTCAGCTAATTATAATACATTACATCCACAAAGAAAGTGAGAAACCACATGCAAAGATGAAAGGAAAACTACAACACAATGTTTGGGATCCTCGAGGATGCAAAAATTGATGACACCTAATCAGGACATCACGATATTTTTCTATCTTGGGCATGTGATGCAGGGGCATTAGAGTTTCCAAGTCATCAATATTATTGGAGACAAAACTCCAAATCGGGCCTTCACATGGAAAATGAAATTTATTTCCTTCTTGAAAATAATTTTAATTTCTTTATTCCTTAGAGAACTATAGATAGAGATAAGATTTAGTAGATAAAAATTTTAGAAATAAAATTTTCCTTTTAAAGCATGAAAACTTTAGGAAATAGATCATGAGAGGTTGCAGAAGAAAAAATCTTGGTATTAATTAGCAAGTTTCTAGGATAAGAAAAAGTTTAAAAATATTAGAAACTATTGGGATTGTTTTAGGATTTAGAAAATATATAGATAGGAAGTATTTTGTCAACAAGGAAAAAATGAGTCTACCTTGAAAATAATGAGTGATTTTTTGGTTGATTTATGTATATTGGGATTTTATTTTTTTGGTATATTTTATTATAAATATTTTAAGCCTAAATGAGAAACAAAAGGCCAAATGAATGTAGAATCGGGCTAAGAGAGAAATGTATTATTATGAGTTTATGAATGTATAGTTTTATTTTCTTTAATGGAAATGCAGAGTTACCAAAGACACTGTGTATGAATATTTGTATTATTGTGTGTGTTATTTTGAATTCTTTGAGATGTGGTGAATAATATTTAATTAACTAAATAACGGAATTTTTACATTTAATCCAGATTGAAAAGTTTAACTTTGCATAAAATTTAGTTTTTCCTACATAAGTAAGTTATCTGGTAAATCATCAATTATGATATCGACAATTTCATCCAACAAAATTATAACTTCTATAGGAAAATCAATCAAATTTGTACATGTAGGTAATAGCTTGGCCTTACCAATTATGAAAAAATGCATGTAATCCTTCTTAACTTATTTTAACATCTCCTTTCCATTCATCAACAACACATTAGGACTAATTTCTTCATTTTCCATTTCATATTTTATAGGTTAAAATACATGTATTTGACTATCATTATCAAGAGAATTGGTGTTCTTAATACCATTGTGAATGGATTTCCTATCCTAGTAATTTTGCCTAATAGAATGTGATAAAATTACATACAAATTATAACACTTAACACATCATCCTCATATACAAAAAATTGAGACTCCACCTTGCATTACTCATTAATAAAAATATGACGTGTCTTTTCTAACTAGGAAACCCTGCAAGGTGTAGTATGCACTATTTTTTTAACCCTAACTTATGTACCATTTAACTAGATACCAAATCACTTATACTGCCACTCTCGGTTATGATATTACAAAACCTACCTTTTGACTTGCATATAGTCTTGAATAAGCTCTTTTTCTAGGGTAGTTGCTTATCTTCCATTTCTAGCTTAATTAGAACTCTTGTCATTAACAATGCATACCCTGCTTCTGGGTTTTGTTATGTTTGAGTAGATTTCACACTCTGGTCCTTTTATTTTGTCACATTTGAACCTCTTTAAATTGTTTTCAAATATTCTCTATATCTTGACATGATACATGCCCCATCCTACCACATTTATAACATTTTACTTGACAGTATATACCTATAGGAAAATAAATTCTTCCTCTAGAGTCACCACCTACAAGTGACTAAAATGAGTGACTTGAGTTTCCTCCTTCCTCTCTTGGGGATTGAAATTTCCCTCAGTTGCTGGGTTTCCATTTCCCTCTTGTAATATTCCTTCCTGTGTTCTTCTAACTTTACTTTCTAGCAAACTTTTCTTCTATTTTTGAAGCAACATGGTGTGCATATTGCACTATTCTTGGGACACGATATTGATCTCATCATAAATTTCATACCTCAATCCATTTATATACTAGAAAAAATTTCAACGTCTTCTTATATATTGGCATATCTAATGTTTATTCTATAAAATTACTTGGTACACTCTTTTATTGACATATATTTTTATCTAACATTTTACATTGGCTTCAAAAAATTCAATGAGTAGTCTAAAGGAATGAACCTACCTTTAAATTTAACAAACATTATGCCCCAACTCTTAATCTTGGACTTACCTTCTATATTTTTTGTCTACTTGTAATCCCACCATAGGGTTGAATGACATTTTAATATGCTTATTGTATATTTCACTGCCTTTTCTTCATCCACATATTCATAATGAGAGCATTTTTCCATATCATTAATCCAACCCATTAGCTCCTCAACATTAAAATTACCTTTGTACTAGGGTACCTCCATTTTGGTATGTCACTTACACTAGAAAACATCAAAAAACATTCTCTCATCCATTGTTTCAATATCTACTTCTTATTTATCAAAAATTCCTTCCTCTTTTTATTGAAATATTCTAATTCAAATCCTCTCGTTTGAGAAATATTAATGGTCACCAACCATGCTCTACATTGACTTATCTCATCTCGAAAAACTACATTTACTACAGGTGTCGCTAGAACTATTCCTTCTCCTCTTTATTTTGATGTCATTTCCCATTTTAACAAGTAACATGCCTACTCTAGTACTAATATGATGAAAAATATATACTAATAATCCACCCATGTGATAGTTCTTGGAGTTCAACTATCAAATATATATTTTGTTCTATTGTCAATTGTTGCAAAAATTTAACTTGACAGTATCAAGAAATAAACTTCAAGACACATTCAATCAATGATATAATGTTATATGGCCAAATATTTAAAATTTGATCCCCACTCGATACCACATATGGCCTAGCACTATAACTAAGTGATGCTAGAACTTTGGAACACTAAAATTTATAATAAATTTCACTTTGTTTCCATATAATATAATAGAATAACACCTAATGGATAATTATCCATTAACTGCATCACCAAAGAGTCAACATTAATTTTCATTGACAGGAAATGTACAAGAAGGTTATTACAAAAATAAATTCGGTATACTATGTTATACTGTGATGGAATATGTTGAGGTCGGTTTTGTGTAAGAATATTTAGAAATATTTTGATGAAATTTTGACAGTTTTGTGATGTTGCGTGCATAAGTGAAGAGAAAAAAATTACACAAAGAAGTAGTGTACAAAATTTTCGCAAAAGGACCAGCATGCAAGATTGTCATAGAATGGAAGAGCACATGGAAAGGATTTACACGTAATGTAGTCTAGTTAAAAATTGTTAAGTTTTACTAAGCCTTTTGGATTAGTTTTGATTAGATCAAGCATAGTAAACCTTCCCATGGTAATGAGGTCAGCCTGGAACCACATAATCATCTATAAATAGGAAGATTCTAATAGGAATTGGGTTGATTAGTTTGTTACTTTTGTGGTTATTATTGTTATTGTAATGTTTTAATGTTGTTTTCAATAGGTTGTTGAGTCGAAATGGGGTTAAAAGGGAAATGTTATAATATGATGATTACTACATTTTGGATATTAATAAAATATGGATGATGGATAGTTTATCACCATTCATGTGTTTGATGTGTTTTTTGAAAATGTATTTAGTATTTTTTAGCGTTTGTGTATCATAGTAAAATTTTAAGTAGTTGAGTGTGCAAGATGTTTGAATGTTTGATATTGCACTGAACATGAAAATGAACTACCCCTTTCAAATTTGTTAATTTTTTGATATATATATATCATATATGTTATGGATTTTTGTGACTATATTTACTCTAGGGCTTTGAATTGAATATTATGTTATGTTGAAGAATATAGTTCGCATGAAAATTATAATTCCCTTCATCACCAAAAAATTTTGGTTCCTATATTCCCCATAGGTGCCTCAGGTAAGGCTTCATCTATTTAACTACAGGTGATGTCAAAAGGGATGATATCTAGTGGGGTTTTATTGTCCAAACATTGTTCATTGACATGATTTAGACCATCCCCAATGCCAACAAGTGGTTCCATTTTCGGGATTAGGAACTATTGTCAAGGGAATGTTGAATCCCATTAAGGAGGAGCTAAATCAATCTCTCAAGGAAAAAGAGTGGGAATTTGTTGCAAGTGATATTTGAGATCAAAAAATTAGTATATAAGGGTGGTTAAAAAGGTATGTATTCAATGAGATTTACGATATTTTGTTTGTTGAATACCAAAATTTGTTAACATAGTGGATACAAAGGTTGAATGATAAGAATCAGAATTGGAAATATGTTGAGCCAAAAAATGGACCCCTAAATTGGTTCGGCAATTGAAGTCTGTAAGTAATAAGATATCCCATATCATAGACTATTGATTTGACAGTATAGGCGAGGGGTACATTGTAGAATTTTTTGTTGGTTCTATAGTATCATATAGTGAAATTAGGAGGAAGTCCCTGAAAGGACGATGTGTAAGGTATATTAGATTGTTTCCAACTTTCATTAAACTATTATTCTATGAAAAGGGAGTTCAAAAGATGGAATCAGATAGTATGAGTAGCTAAACACCTTGAGTCCCAAGGATGATCTAGTGGATGAATAGGGAATGGCCTGAGGGGATAGGCCTGTGGTATAGATAAAGAAGGAGGTAGAGAGTGGATGAAATTCTAAGAACTCTAAACTAATTGTCAAAAGGTATAATGAGCTGTTGCAAAATTGATATCCCAAAATGAGAAAACTATGAAAGCAAAATGTTTCATAAAATGATATTAACTATTTACGAAAAAGGAATACCTTGATCGAGCATGATCAAGAGGTTCTCTCGGATATTACTTTCTCCCTTTTCGGAACTGAGAGAAGATTTATGAAAAGGGACATGATGTAGTTTTATTTTCCATTTCTTTTTCAAACTCACTAAACATGAAAAAGACACTGTGTTACTCTTCCGTCAGACTCATTAAAGTTAATGGAAAAATACTTGTCACCATGATGAGACCAAGTTCCTCCTTCCTAGAGCTTGTTAAAATTACTAGGATGGATTCATTCGAAGAATGAACTTACGCAGTTAGCATATTCTATCCCCTTCTTGTTGGAAATAAAAAAGGATGAGGTACTCGTTAGAAATAATGGGGGGAAATTGAATGTGGAAAATTTTGTGTGTTTTGGGAAGCTTGTCACTCTTGACCATGACACTCATCTGCAGTTTGTGTCAAGTTTGGGATATCCTTCATTTTCCATTTCACCTCCTCGGTTTGGGAAATCCATTTTCCTATAATTTCATCACCATTCCTATCATCATGACCTCTAATCCTATCTTATCAGTTGAATGTTGCCACACTCCGGAGTTTTTTTGTCGATATGTTCAAGAGAAGGCCTATTTATCGAAGGAAAAGATCCTCAGCTTATTTGACCCTCTTTGTAATAGTCTTGAATCACTCCTATTATCTTGAGATATCCATTGTTTCATGTCAATGATGTGGGAATCATTATGGCTCTTATTTGACGGATCACTTCCTGTCAACTTCAACTCATTTTCTAGGAATATGATTTGGACACTCATTTTCAGTACCTTGGAGCTTGCATGCCTTAATGGAAATTTATTTACATTTGACGAAAGTTTCACCTCATTAACCTCTAATTGAATGATTTTTCATGTATTCAACCTCAAAACATTTATTCATACTTACAGTTTTTTATTTTGTACCTTGAGGACCATTTCCATTAGTGGTGGTCTCTCTTCTTCCTGTTAACGGTTTTCATCATTAACCAATAATCAAGTGGTTTCTACCATGTTCAACATCAGCATATCTATTCAGATGGTTAGATTCATATGTTGGGTATATTGAGATCGAGATGAATATCCTATATCCCATTTTTCATTTTTAAGGTTGCATGGATTTATTTAGTATTCATGATTGTACACATGGTCCTATCTATATGGATGGTTGTGCCCATACCGTGGATCTATTTCCATGATATCCCTCAAACATATGGTTGTGACCACGTTGTCTGTTCATCTGTTAATTTATGTCTAGTCCACAGACATGATGTTAGGTATATTCATATCAGATATGTCATATATTGTATTATGTTTTATTTGCCAGGTTTCCTGGCGGTATTCCAAATTCTTTACCTTGGTTTGTAAATAATTTCACCCATCATTCCCCATTCTACCTTCATTATTTAGGGGCCATCTATTATACAATAATTTATCACTGTACTCACTTCCTGTCGCTAATCCTGAAGTTCCCTGTGATGAATTTTGTGTAGTATTTCCACCTAGGAGATATTAAATAAAGACATCCTCTAAAGAGTCAAATAAATCTGCCTCGAAATATCATTGAAGAAACTTAGCTAAAACCCTAATTCTAGGTTAGTGCTTTTCTCTAGGTACCTTCCCGTGCTGATGGCAGGTTGAGAGTTATATCCTAGTGCTATCAGCGCTTTTCTCCAGATAACTTCATGTGCCGATGGCAGGCTGATAATTATATCCTATCACTTTCAGCGCTCTTTTGACTATGAAAACTGCACTCAACGATTTCTAGAAGTGTTTCCTCAAATGGATGAGAAGCTTCGACCTCTAGAACTTTACAGGATGATGAGATGGATTTCATTTGATTGAGATAGGTTCAAGGCTCTTATATTTAGAGATTTTCATCTTATCAATGGGGGACTATCCCTTGAAAGGTGCACCTTCACGCCTCTTTCATGGGCTCCTAACTTCCTATCCCTTCCTATAAATTGATGCCCATCCTTCAACAACTGGTTGGTCATTTTTGGGTTGGTCTGATCATTTATTGTCCTTGCATCTCTATATTGTGATAACATCTAAGCTATCTGGGAGGAGGAGTGCTTTAAGAGCTTTAGTGAAGGACTCATACATCACCAAAGGGAGGCCACCAACAACAATGTCATAGTTGTAATATCTCTCTTTCATATTTATTAATCAAACATATGGTCTTTTCATTCTATATTTGTCTAATAATTTTTGCAAATAGTCTAATGTTTCTTGATCTCTTAGATAGCCTATATTCAATGTATTTTTTGTATTCGATTGCATTTGTTTTTGTCTCTTGATCTCCTGCAGGTAATCATAGACCAATAGTAGCGAGGAGAGAGCCTGAGGGATTGTGGATACAGGCCATCACCATAGGATTTGAGCATAGCATTAGGAAGAGGTAGGCCTATTTCCTTTCTTGTCTTGTTTTGGATATTAGCTAAGGAATATTGCATTATATAGTCTCATAAGTTTCTAGGCCCACTCTGGGCTAGAGAGATTTCCTCTATCCACGGAGGGGATTTATCTTCACAACATTATTCACGAAGAGGATTTGACCTGGAGTGAGTGTGAGATACTCTTAATATCGAAGAGATATTATGATGATAGGGAAAAATAATTCTATGAGTTGAAGATGACATCTATTACCGATGAGGAATACCATAGAAAATGCTTGGATTTGTTGTGGTATGTGCCTTATCTAGGCAAGGGGAAATTGAATATTCAGAGATTCATTAGTGGGTTTCTGGTAGCATTTAAGGATAGGATTGAGTTATATTAGCCTAGATCAATGGAGGAAGCCATAAAAAATATAAATAATTGTTATGAGAAATCGAAGCACGTGACTATGTCTAAGAAGGATTGGAAAGGTAGTGAGAAGAATAAATGGAATTGGGATAAGAAGTGAACTAGACCTTAGGAAATAGGTAAAAAATAGAATGCATCACCACCTAAGAAGTTCCATGCATCTGACAGAGGATACGGATTTTAGTCCGAGGAGAAAAACAAGGTTGAGGGAAGGAAGCCTTTACGAAATTAGAATTGAGCCAAGGATCATCAAATGAGAGGCTTTCAAAAGGACCAAGGTGGTAGACCTCATATTTACAATTCTTTGGAAGAATAGACACTAGGGGATTCTGGACTAAGTCTTCCACAAATTTATGTAGCATTGGATAATAGGTAGGAGGATCACCAAGCATCTATTATTGATATTGATGGTAATATTTGTGATCAATTTGTTTCTATTTTGATTGACCCTGGATCTAATTATAGTTATGTTAATATTCACCTAGTGGATAAGTATGGTTTGAATAAAGAAGTACATGTAGAATCTTGGTTAGTGCAGTTGGCTACAACTACAAAGAAAAGAGTTCATGATTGAGTAAGATATTGTGTATTTAAACTAAATGGTATGCCTACATTAATGCATCTGAATGTACTTTCGTTGGGATTGTAAAATATATTATTGGGTATGGACTTGTTGTATCTTCATATGACCAAGGTAGACTACTATGAAAAAAATATTGAGTGCTTTGATGACAATGGAGAATGAAGGATCTTGTAGGGTAAGAATAAGGAAAAATTAGTTATTAGAGTAACATCTATGCATGAAAAGTGCAGTCGCGGGAAGGGGTGTGTCTTATTTGTAGTACATATTTATATTGATAAAGGTAAGGATGTTGAGGATGTGGAAGTCTTGAATAGGTACCTAGTTCTACAGCAAATTCATGATTTACTTTCCGTAGAGATTCCAGAGGTACCACATCATAGGGAAGTGGGTTTTTATATTGAGTAAGTACTAGAGGCATCACCAGAAGCAAAGGAACCATACATGATGAGCACACAAGAGTTAGGGGAATTCAAGTTGAAGCTGCGGGAAATACTTAACAAGAGATACACTAGACCAAGTGTATCGCTTTTGGGTTAACCAATGTTCTCCATGAAGAATAAGAATTTTAATCTCAGGTTACACATTTATTACATGAAATTGAACAAGGTGGCCATCAAGAACAATTATACATTACTCAAGATTGATTATTTGTTTAAGCAATTGAAGGGAGCAACAATGTTCTTGAAGATTGATATGAGATTAGGATACCATCAGGTACACATTAAAGAAGGGACATCTACAAGGTTACTTTCCAAACTAGTTATGTGCATTATGATTTTTTTGTAGTTCCATTTGTTTTTAATAATGCTCCAACTACTTTTACGTTCTTTTTGCATGGTGTATTCCATCCTTATCTAGACAAGTTTTTTATTGTGTTCATTGATGATCTATTTATATATTCTAAGAATGAGCAATAAAATGCCAAAAATTTAGCATCAATGTTGACATATCTAAGAGAGAATAAGTTGTGTGCCAAGCTTATAAAATGTAGCTTCTTGCATACAAAGGTACATTACTTGGGACTTGTGGTTTCTAAGGAAGGCATAGTGGTGGATCCAAAAAAGATGAAAGCTATTATGGAATGGGTAACTCTTAGGAATGTGGATGAGGTAAGGTCATTTGTGGGTTTAGCATGTTATTATAGGAGGTTCATTACGAAATTCTCACAAATTTATTATCTTGTTACATCGTTGCAAGGGAAAGGTAATAAATTTTAATGGACAAAGGAATGTGCAGCTAATTTTGAGAAATTGAAGCAGTTGTTGACAAATTCACCAGTTTCAAATATTACAGATATGGAAAAATAGTTCATGGTGTGTACAAATTCTTGTAAGAGAGGGCTTGGTGGAGTCTTGATGCAAGAAGGATAGACAGTGTGCTATGAATAAAGGAAATTGAATGAGCATGGGAAAAATTATAATACACATTGTTGGCTTGAGGGGTTCTAACCCAAATTCGGTGTGCGAGGTGTTGGGTATGTGTTATATTCTTTCCATGACTAAGCACGCGCGAAAATTTTTGGTCCTTAATTTCTGGTGGGTAGTCCGCGTCCATGGTTTTGCACATGGTTTTTGGGTACGATGGTTTTCGGCCCCTGGTATTTTTGTAGATCTGGTCAAGGGAACTACGATTATGTTCTAATCTAGGGTTTATGGATTGGGGTTTATGTATGCTTCAGCATGTATATATATGTTTTGTAACACTAAAAGGAATAGAATGAAAAATCAAGCTGGTCGTCCTGATTTGGGATGCAGGGGAAAATCTCTGTGTTGATCTGTTTTATGTTTTATGCTCTCACTATTGCTTATTTTCTATTATGTGATTCATGTGTAGATAATTGTTGTTCAGGGTTAAAACCTACATTTGGTATCAAAGTTGTTTCGACTTCAAGGGGACGCCTTTGTTACTGAGGGTTTTTAGTTCGGGCCTGAGGTAGACCCTGTTCAGTGGGAGACTTGCGGGATCGATTCTTGCGGTGAGAGAAGATGGCGAGCGGCGGAAAGATAGAGATCGAGAAATTTAATGGTCAGAGTTTTGAGTTGTGGAAGCTCAAGATGGAGGATCTATTGGTGGATAAAGATCATGACTGCAAGATGCTGGTGGTTTTGAAGCCAATGGTGGAATTACGTAGATGAAGACTGAAGAAATCGACTTAAGGCTGGGTGTTGCCAATATGTTGTGTGTCTAAGATTCAGTATTTTTTAATGTATCTGGGGAATCTACAGCGAAGAAATTGTGGGAAAAGATAGGGACTTTGTACCAATCTAAGTCTTTGGTGAATAAATTTTTCCTGTGAAAAAAGTTGTATAAAATCCGAGGATGAATATGGATCTTGGTGATGTTATATCCAAAGCCTTTTAATACTAGAACACTGTCATCTGTTGATATTAAAATCTCAGATGAAGATAAGTGCATCAGTTTGTTGTGTTATCTACCAGACTCGTGGGATAGTCTGGTTATTGCAATAGGTAGCAATACAACTACCTTGAATTTTGATGACATTGTCTCAGCCTTGCTGTCGGAGGAAATGAGACGGAGAAATATGGAGGGTCAAAATGGAGATGCCTTATCCGTACGAGGAAGGTCCCAGAATAGAAACAAGAATAAGGTTTCGAGTGGGAGATCTAAATCTAGAGGGAGATCTAAATCTCCTGGAAAGTTTGTAAAGGTGTGCTGGAAATGCGGAAAGGAAGGGCACTACAAAAAGGAATGCAGATCTAAAGCTCCCGAGAAAGGAAAGGGATCTGATGAAGGTCCTTCTGCAGAGGCAAAAACCACCTCGGATGAAGGAGGGGATGTGTATTTGGCTTCTTCTTCAAATACACATGTAGATCATGAGTCATGGTTGATTGACTCAGGTGCATCCTTTCACTTCACTCCCCATAGGGAGTGGTTCTGCGAGTATGAGAAATATGATGGTGGTGATGTCTTCCTAGGGAATGATAGGAAGGCCAGAATCATCAGACGTGGAAAGGTCAAGCTGAAGCTGCAAGGTGGAAGGATTAGAACACTTCCTGGTGTTCTGCATATTCCTGCATTGGCCAGAAATCTGATTTCCGTAAGCAAGATGGATGATGCAGGTGTAAAAACAGTGTTCGAGAAAGATGCCTGCAAGATGGTTCGGGGAGCACTGGTATTAATGCGGGGAGTTTGGACTGGAACTCTGTACAAGCTACAAGGTAGCACTGTTATTGATGGGTGTAATAGTTATGTGGTTCTTGAAAGTGGAGCGGAAAGCCTAGCTGTCTCTGGAGAAAAGACCATGCTATGGCATCAAAGGCTTGGATATATTAGAGAGAAGGGCCTTCGGATACTGCATAGAAATGGTATGGTAGAAGGTATGTCTAATTTCTCTCTGTATTTCGATTTCTGTGAACATTGTGTATATGGGAAGAAAAATCGTGTGAGTTTTCCTTCTGGTGCTAAGAGGGCGAACAAGATATTAGAACTTGTGCACAGTGATGTGTTTGGACCTGTGTCAATTCCTTCACTGGGAAAGTCTGTGTACTATGTTTCATTCATAGATGACTTTTCAAGGAATACATGGATATATTTCTTGAGGAAGAAATCTGAAGTCTTTGACAGATTTAAAGAATTTAAGGCTCTGGTGGAAAACCAGACAGAGAAGAAGATAAAGGCGCCGAGGACAGATAATGGTGGGGAGTTCTGCAAGAAGGAATTTGAAGAGTTCTGTAAGAAGTGTGGTATAGCACGGCAGAAGACTACTCCATAAACACCTCAGCAAAACGGAGTTGCAGAAAGAATGAACAGAACAATGATGGAAAAGGCAAGAAGCATGCTCAGTGGTACCAGGTTAGGACAAGAATTCTGGGCAGAGGCAGTGGAGACTGCATGTTACTTAGTTAACAGATCACCTTCATCAGCGTTTGAGGATAAGACCCCACATGAGGTATGGATTGGTGAGAAACCCTCTCTTTCACATCTAAGGGAATTTGGATGTGATGCATATGTACATGTTCCAAAGAAGAAAAGTACCAAGTTGGATAATAAATCTGAAAGGGGCGTCTTTATTGGGTATAAGGATGGTTTAAAGGGTTACAAGCTTTGGAACCCATAAACAAGGAAGGTTGTGTACAGCCGAGATGTGGTGTTTAGAGAAGTGAAAGATGTTGTTAAACATGAATTCCTACCAAAGGAACCTGAGAAGATATAGTTTGAGCTAAAGGAGGATGAATCAGACTCTACAATAGAAGAAGACTCAGAAGATGAAGAGCCACAAACTCCACCTTTGAGAAGATCAGTTCGGGAAAGAAGGCAACCAGAAAGGTATAGTCCATCTGCTTTCTGTTCAGGTTTTGCCTTAACTATAACTGATGATGAACCCAGAACTATCAGGGAGGCAGTAGATTCAGAGGATGGAAAACTCTGGAAGGAGGCCATGGTTGATTAAATGTCATCCTTGCACAAAAACGATGCATGGGATCTGGTGGAGTTGCCGGCTGGAAGGAAGCCCATTGGGAGAAAATGGGTGTTTAAGAAGAAGATGAATGTAGAAGGCAAGGTGGAGAAATACAAAGCTTGGTTGGTAGCGAAAGGTTATTCCTAGGTGCCGGGAATTGATTTTGGTGATATTTTTTCTCCTGTTGCCAAAGTCACTTCTATTAGATTACTTTTATCTGTTGCTGCTACATTTGATTTTGAGATAGAACAGACGGATGTGAAGAAAACATTTCTTCACGGAGATCTAGAAGAGGAGATCTACATGAAGCAACCTGAAGGTTTTATGGTGAAGGGTAAGAAAGAACTGGTATGCAGGTTGAAGAAGTCTCTGTATGGGTTAAAACAGTCACCAAGGATGTGGTATCAGAAATTTGATACCTATATACGGGACTTGGCTTCACCAGAAGCAAGGAGGATCACTGTGTTTATTTTAAATTAATTGGTGACCATGTTATTTATTTGGTCTTGTATGTGGATGATATGTTGTTGATTGGAAATGACAAAGAAATTATCCAAGATTTGAAGACCAAACTATTCTCCAAATTCGACATGAAGGATCTGGGTGCTGCAAACTATATTTTGGGCATGGAAATTAAGAGAGATCGGGCAAAGAGGAAGCTCTGGTTAAACCAGAGGAAGTATGTCGAGATTATATTGCAGAGGTTCAATATGCAGGATAGTAAACCGGTGAATGTTCCTATTCCTGTAGGTGTAAAGCTGTCTGCTGAACAGTGTCCCAAGACACAAGAAGAAGAGGAGTATATGTCCTATGTTCCATATGCAAGTGCAGTAGGTCGATGTATGTACGTTATGTACCAGACTAGACATCAAAGAGTTACGTGGGGTGAGTATTGAGCAGCTTTATGTCAAACAGAAGTGAGCGTTCAAGCAACAGTTGCCGAAGCCAGATATTTACATGACACTAGTGATTATGGCTTATGCTACCAGGGAAGATTAGGATTGGAAATAATGTTGGACATTCATGGTTTTGTTGATGCAGACTGGACTGGAGATCCGGACCAAAGAAGATATACAAGTGGGTATGTGTTTAGCCTATTTGGAGGCGCCGTCAGTTGGATGAGTAAAAGACAGTCTATAGTGGTTCTTTCAACTACAGAGGCATAATACATGGCAGCCACTCATGCAAGCAAGGAGGCAGTTTGGTTGCAGAGATTGTGTTCAAGTATGGGGTTGGTACGTAAGCCATAAGGATAAGATCGTGATAAAAGGTGTCAAATTTTCGTGGCTAAGAACCCCCGCTTATCATTCAAAGACAAAGCACATTGATGTCCAATATCACTTTGTTAGAGACATGGTTGAGGCTAAAGGTGTTGTTGGTAAAGGTGGAGCACTTAAAGAATGTTGCGTATGCATTGACAAAGTTTCATGGAGCACCAAGTTTCAGAAACAAAGAAGAATTTGGCCAATGACTAAGTTCTGTGACCCCCTCGTGAAAGAAAACAACAAGTGAGAATATTGTAGGTGTTATATTCTTTCCACATTTTATGTCGCGCGAAAAATTTTTGGTCCTTAATTTCCGGTGGGTAGTCTGCGTCCATGGTTTTGCACATGGTATTGGGGCACGATGGTTTTTGGCCCCTGGTATTTTTGTATATCTGGTCAAGGGAACTACGGTTATGTTCTAATTCAGGGTTTATGGATTGGGGTTTATGTATGCTTCGGCATGTATATATATGTGTTGTAACACTAAAAGGAATAGAATGAAAAATCAGGTTGGTTGTCCTGATTTGGGATCGAGGGGGAAATATCTGTTTTGATCTGTTTTATGTTTTATGCTCTCGCTATTGCTTATTTTCTGTTATAAGATTCGTGTGTAGATAATTGTTGTTCAGGGTTAAAACCTACACAAGGTTTGCCAAAAAACCCCTATACTACTAGCCCTTTCGGCAGTGACTTGCATGCACAGGTCAAAGTCTTACCCGAAGTAGTATGGGTGGGTGTTGGAACCAGGTTTCCGCACCCTAAGAAAGGATGGGTAAGGCAAGTAGAGTTGCGCTTGGTCCTGTAATTCCAAAATTACCTTGTTCTGCGTAGGGTTAATTAGGTCTCTGTTCGCATCCACATGCACTAGAAATTATATGCTTTTTATTACAGTAACACAACAATAGATAATAGAACAGAATAGATCCAGATCAAGGAACACACTTACATAGATCTTCGCAGCTTAAAGACAGAAAATGCACAATACAACAATTATCAACAATTCAGACAAGAGTAGTCACAGATTCAGTTCTCTATCAATCTTTCTTATTCATTCATTCATCAATTATTCCTTACAATTCCCTTCCCAACCCGCGCAAATAGTAGAAGGGTCCGCACACGGCTGGACTTGGATCTCTGCGCACACAGCTAGTAGGAGTCCTTTCCTCAAAAACCCAAATAGATAGCTTAAACCAGAAATCACATCAATAGATCATCATTCTTGTCCTTTACAATAAAAAATGCTCCTCTATTTATAGAAATCTAGCCTAGGCTTTCATATGGTTTGCAAAACGTGGTTTTCGGACCCCTAGTTTCCCCTTTTACCCATTACAATGCATTCAAGGATTTGACCCACCCCAAAACTCCTGTGCTAGACTAAATCTAATAAAAAATATTCAAAATGGACCAGTTTCACAGGTTGTAGGAGACCTTGTTCCAACAGTCCCCCAACACAATCTTGTGACTCATCCCGAGTCATTGTGGTGGTGCGGCTTCTATTTGCACATGCAAGGTATCAAGAGCACGAAGGATTGGAGGGTGCACTTCCTGATTCTGGGCCACAGCTTGATGTGCAATGTTGACAAGTGTCATGGAGGCAGGGCTATCTAGAGCCATGGTAACCTATTCTAACAGCTGGTGGAGGTGCGCAATGGCGGATTGAGACTCTTGGGCGAGCTGGAGTGTAGTGTCAGCCCATGGTTTCAACTGTTTTCGGACGACATGCTTGGTGCGGTGAAGTTTCTCAATCTTGTCCATCACGACTAGATTCTGTGCGGAAACGTTGAAGATTGAGGAAGCTTTGACCTAATCCAGAGCAGCTTCCGTCTGCCGTAGTTCCTTCTGGATATGATGAAGCATAGAATGGTGTCGAACTGATGTCCATAGTTGTGTAGCTATTTCAACCAAATGCGTGCCCTACATAAGATGCTCTTGAATAATACTCATTGCGTCGATGACCAATGCAACCCGCTGGGCTCATGCACCCTTTGTATGTCAGCAAGTATCTGCGTAAATTGACTGATCTCAGAGCCCATCTGGCAACTGGGGTCCCTAAGCACAGGATCACCCTACTCCAATACTTCTCCTAAGTGAAGAATACAGGCCCTCACGCAGGTGCTCCGCGCAGTGTTAGTGGCAATGCTCCTAGCCTATGTTCCTTGGGGATTTTAGGTTCAACCATATTCTTACTATCACCTGCATCATTGTGGAAAGGTAGATCTCTTTCCTTGGTAGAGATGTAATGGAAATTCCTGGTGATCCGAAGACATTGTAGCGCCGAAACCTCGTGCAACCGACCCTGCCAAATTTCCAACTCCTTATCAGAGTCGGAAAAACATTTACTGTCCTTTTTCGAGCAGAGCACTCCTTCGTTTGTGGAGTTAACTTGGTCTTCATCCTGTGCACTCAATTTATAAATGTGATCTATCTCCTCCTCCTCATAGGTTGGTTCTGTATACCGCGTGCCTTCTATTGGATCTAGTGGCACTATGACGTGCGTACCTTTGTTTTAAAACACCATGCTATGCTTCTTGAGATTGATGACACCCCCCATGTCTATAGCCCAGTCCATTACAAGGAGTGCATGGTAGGGATCTGTATCTTCCATACTTTCTATTACTTCAAATTCAGTTAGGACCCTTACGCCTGCATTGTCAACCATGACTTTTGGTAGCCTTTCTGGAGGAATGATTTTTTGTTGATTTTCCATTCACAGCTGGATGGTGGACCAATCTAATTTAGGCTCCCCCATTTGCTACAATGTCTACTTTGGTAATACATTCGCATCTGATCCAAGACCTAATATGACCTAATCCATTTCATAGTCACCAATATGCGCAGTCAACTACATTTCTCTTCCAGTGCGTTTCTTATAGTTGTATAGTTTGTGTTCATCCTTGGTACCAGGGATCAAATTGGGCCATGCTGCACAGGTATTCAGTAGTGCTTGGATATTTCCTACAGCCTGCGGGTTTCATAGCAACATCAGACATGCCTTCAAAAAAGGCTCAACTCCTTCTTCTATCTGAAGATGCGTCGGCTACTATGTGGGGCCTGCCAATGGTGCTTATTTTTCGAGAGTCACTCCTTCCCGAGGGGAAAGCTCCTCCTTCACTCCCTGGGTGACCATCCCGCTGCGTGTCATGAATTTTACACTTGGATTCATATTCCTTAGCTCGGTTTTAACTCTTTGTACATTCTGTGTAGGGGTGGGCTATTTTCCCTGCATCTTGGCTATTAAAATTGGGCAATCCTCCACCACATGGTCCAGTTTCCTACAATATTTGCATGATGCCCTGGTGGGGTTTGGGCATTCTCTGGGGAAGTGTCTTATTTCCCCGCAGTTATATCATATTAGCTGTGACGTCCTCGCCCTGCGCTTCCCTGAACTCCTCTGCCTCTGGCCGGTGATGCTCCAAAGTGCGCAAAAATTATTTGCAACGTAGGGTCTGATTGTACCCTATATAATTTCCCATGGTCCATCATTAAGTCATAAGTACAATAGTTCTATTCATCGTGCCCCACCGATCGGTAGAACCTCCACCATTATTGCTTTATTTCTGGGACATACGCACCCAATTGAGGGAAATGGTTCATATCACGTAGTCCTGCTACTCAAAAGTCATCACACCACAGCGCAGGTCCTCTTGACCCTGTTCATGATAGGATGGGTTCCCTACTTTCTCCTAGTCATATCGGACTAGGTCCTCCCGCTTGTATGTATTGTGTTAGTAAGGGGCACTGATCCTTCGTATGGATAGACACCCGACAATGTATGCACCAAATATCTACATAGTCATCCTTTCCTTGCTTCCTTCGCAATTTCTGTATTTCCATATGCATAGCCCCAAGCTATACCTGAATTTGTTGTACCCCCTTCGACGTATCCTCTCGGGGGGAAGCTTCTAGTTTCATAGCGACTTACACAGCTTTCTCCTATGATTCAAAGGTCTGATGACTCATTGGTTTGCGCAGGTGAGGTAACAACATAGTGATGAACCATTCCATATGTTGTCTGTCATCATACTCGAATCCTCCTTCCCTGATTGCCTTCTTCAATTTCTTATCAGCCTCCCACACTGACTTAGACGCACCTTATTTGAAGTCCTTTACTTCCGCTACCAGCTAGGAATAAGATTTTTTCTTTTAGAACTATTGCTTCAGAGCGTCTTTGATATCTTGAATGGATGCGCTCTTGTTCTAGGCAATGTATCGCATATACCAATCCAGGGCCCTGTCCTCGAATGTTAATTACAGTTGCGCCCTCTTTACCGTATCACTCGCCACATTCTGCGCAGTCCATACAGAGTCTGCAATGAACCAAAACTGGTCCATATCCTCATCTCCTACCCCCTTGAAGGTAGGTAGTTTCAAGTGCATAGCCATATCACTATTTGGGGGGGTGGTGGTATGGGTGAATTCTTACCTTTGTGCAGCCTAGGTGGCGATGTAGCTGGGGGATCTTGTGCAGCTGGTTCTGGCAACAGATTATAGGCAGATATCCCTTTGTTAAGGTTGTTCCGATAGTATTTACCACTACGCGTCGCACTCTCGTCTAGATCCGAGGTCATTCAGTTAGTATGACTACAAAGAATGCTCTTTTCACATAGTAATATCTTAATTAGCAACGGTAATGTCCTCAGAAATTTGCCCCAGAACCCTTTAAATAATCGTCGTTCTGCCTCAGAGTATGAGACGAAATGATCAATGGAAAATTCTGTCACAAATCCTCCTAGCACGCTATCCACCCAGTGATCTACAGTGTGTGTGATAGTGTTATCAGTCTTTTCCAGCTGCTGGATCAGCTCTGGGGTCCACTGCATGACTCGTTCATCCTTCCAGCACTTCTACAGTTCTACAAGTCTGGGCAGCCACTCCTAGAGCTTAATCGAAAATTTCACAAAGAATATTTCATAGGCCTCTCTAAGGATGTACCTATTTTTCCACCTTTCCACTGTTAACTTCTCACTGCGATTTTCTTTTACTGCAAATTCCTAGATCTGTCTTTCGAAACAGTCTTCGATCTCCTTTCTCTCAATATTCCAGTATTCTCTTTTGATCACTCGATCCCTCTCTCAGACTTCTTCCTGTCCTGGCAACACAACCATTTTTTGGCTTGAGGGGTCCTGACCCAGGTTTGGTGTGCAAGGTTTGCCAACAAACCCCTATACTACTGGCCCTTTCGGCAGTGACCTGCTTGTGCAGGTCAAAGTCTCACCCAAAGTAGTATGGGTGGGTGCTAGAGCCAGGTTTCCGCACCCTGAGAAAGGATGGGTAAGGCAAGCAGAGCTGCGCTTGGTCTAGTAATTCCTATATTGCCTTGTTCTGCACAGGGTTAATTAGGTCTTTGTTCGCATCCACGTGCACTAGATCTATAATTATATGCTTTTTATGACAGTAACACAGCAATACATAATAGAAAAGAATAGATCCAGATCCAAGAACACACTTACACAAATCTTCGTAGCTTAAAGACAGAAAATGCACAATACAACAATTATCAACAATTCTCACAAGAGTAGTCACAAATTCAGTTCTCTACCAATCTTTCTTATTCATTCATTCATCAATTATTCCTTACAATTCCTTTCCCAACCTGAGCACACAGCAGCACGTTCTGCACATAGCTAGACTTGGATCTCTGCACACACAGCCAGCAGGAGTCCTTTCCCCAAAACCCCAAACAAATAGCTTAAACCACAAATCGCATCAGTAGCTCGTCATTCTTGTCCTTTACAATACAAAATTCTCCTCTATTTATAACAATCTAGCCTAAACTTTCCTATGGTCTGAAAACCATGGTTTTCGGACCCCTGGTTTACCCTTTTACCCATTACAATGTGTTTGGGGCTTTGACCCACCCAAAAACTCCTACGCTAGACTAAATCTAATAAAAAATATTCAAAATGGACCAGTTTCGTAGCTTGTAGGAGACCCTGTTCCAACGCACATGATGTTGATATGGAAAGGATCATTCATGATTTGAATATGTGGAAGAACTATGTTGTTGGTAGGTGATTCATCTTAATGAGTGATTACAATGGGTTGAGATACTTATTTGACCAAATGAATCTGAATGCCAAGCACGCTAAATGGCTGGCCAAGATTAGTGAGTTCAAATTTGATATTAGGTACATCAAGGGGAAATACAACATGCATGGAGATTCTCTTTGTACAGGAGTACAAGTAAATCATATAGTAGTTATGATTTCATATGGGACATATATACAGGATCAAATCTTACAGCCATGATAGTAGGATGACTTGTATAAGGAAATTATTCATAGGTTACATCATGATACAAGTGATCAGAATGTGGACTATCATCTCACAGGAGATGATTTGGTCAGATTTAGGGACGAGATGTATTTTTCGGACAACAGTGAGCTCAAGAAACTTATATTGGAGTTTCATGCTAAGACATATTCAGGTCACCCAGGATATCAAAAGACATTGAAAGAAATGAATAAGGTGTACTATTGGTCATATTTGAAGAAGGAAGTGGTAGCATTTGTGGATAGGTGCTTGGGTTTTCAACATGTAAAATAAGAGTGTAGGAATCCAGGTGGATTACTACAGCCAATTATGATTCCAAAATGGAAATAAGGGTTCATTTCCATTGATTTAATTACAGGTTTTTTGAAGACAACTAGACATCATGGTTTTAGTGGACATGTTGACAAAGGTATCACACTTCATTCCAATGAAGTTTATTTATTCAGCTAATGATGTAACATATGTACTCATCAAAGATATAATCAGGTTGCATGGTATTCCGAGCAATATTGTGTTAGAAAAAATATGCTAAGTTCACTTCTAGGTTCTAGAAAGAGTTATTTGTAGGATTGGTTAGAGATTTGGCCTTCAAGACAACTTATCATTCAGAAACAGATGGATATAAAAATAGGGTCAATAATATTTTGGAGTGCATGTTGAGGATGTATGTGATGTGTTAACAAAAAAACTGGGAAGAGTATCTTCCACTGGCTTATTTTTCTTAAAATATGGGTATCAGGCATCACTAAGGATGAGCGTGTTTGAGACACTCTGCCGGTAGTGTTGTAACACTCCCATAAGTTGGAGTGATCTAGTGAAAATAGTGTTGATTGGACTAGACATGTTGGAAAATATGGAACAGGAAATATAGGTAATGAAGAAGAATCTATAGGAAACACAGTATATACAGAAAATTTATGGATAATAACATAGGTTTTTTAAGGAGTTTTATGTTGGGGAACATGTGTATTTCACATAAAGCCAAGAAGAGATCCTACAGGATTGGGTCTTGTGTGAAGTTAGCACCTTGGTATTGTGGGACTTTCGAAATCATTAAGAGGATTGCACCAATCTCTTATCAAATTGCACTACCTCCATCAATGAAATTCCATGATGTTTTCCATGTTTCATTGCTCAAAATGCATGTGAAATATGTTGATAACTTTATTGATTGGTCTATATTGCAGGTTGAACGAGAAGGATAATCCTAGCTGGATCCTCCGTGCAATTTGTAGAGAAATATTCTCATGCTCCAAAACCAAGAAATCGAGCAAGTTAAATTTAAATGGAAAAATATTGGGCCCGATGTAGCTACATGGGAGACGGTTGATCAAATACAAGCTATATATCGTTCATTGTTTCCCACTTTAGGAAAACAAGTTTCGGTATGCGTATATATGTATATGTATGCAAATACTGCTTTGAGCTGCATTATAAAGCTCCAATAAGTAGTATGGTTCTAATTTTTTTATGTTTTTCATGTTGGTTTTAATTTTTAGTAGGTTTCTCATTGTTAATACTACATTGAGATCACTTATAAAGCTCCTTGGGAAGTGTGTTTTTGTTTTCAACAACCTTTTGGTTGTAGGTTTCATTGAACACCGCGGACGATGTTCCCCTAAGGAGAGGGGCCTGTCATAACCCGGAGCTAAAAATCCATGTAACAAAGTTTATAAAGGTAAAAAAATGACCAGGGACATGGGACACATATTCCGAGATGAATATTGGGAAAAACAATAGTGACGGGGATCAATTGTGATTAATTAATGGCGTTGGAAATTGGAAAATACAATGGCTTTAGAATGGCATGAGGCATTAATTTACATTTTATTGAAGAAAATAATGGAAAATATGAGAAAATTAAGGTGAAGGTGAAATGTTTTATGTGAAGAAGAAAATGAAGGAAAAATAATGGAAAATGAAGACAATAGAGAACCCATTAAGAAAATTGCTTTGAGGATCAATTCATGGATTTCTCTTAGTTAAATTTTTTTTAAGTTTTATCATGGAGCTATCCCTTCTATTATCTCTCTCTCATACTCTTGGACAATGAAGAGTTTTCTTGGAGCACTATTGGAGTAGTGTGGCATACTTGGAAATTGGAGGAAGAAGGTAAAGAAAAAGGAGGAAATTGCAAGAGGACAGTGGGATCAGCAACTACAACAGGTTTTTCTTGCATGTATTGAGTTTCATGTATCTTTTACTTGGTATTTCTAGCATGCATGTGGTTTCTTGGTTATGATCTATCATTTGCATAGAGGATTGCCTAGATTGATAGTGGTTTTGCCTAGCCTTTCCATTTCCTAGATAGCAATGGTGTTGTGGGTTTTATCTTTGTTTTATGGTTGGTTCTCATCTTCCTTTGGTTGTAGGATGAGTTACTAGCTCCTTGAGACTTGGTTGGACAAACAGTCTGGAATCCCTCTAATAGCTTGGGTTGAGTTACTAGTCTTGGAAGCCTTGGTTCAAAAAATTCTCGGAATCCCTTAGTAGGTTGAGTTACTAATACTGGAAGCTTTGGTCGGAAAAACACTTTGTATCCATTGGTTGGTTGAGCTACTAGTCTTGGAATCCTTGGTTTGACAAATGATTTGGAGCCCAACAGAAGTTGTGGGTTGAGTTACTAGTCCTCGAAGCCAGCTTGGAACAAACACTCTAAAGCTTTAAACAACTTGGATGGATATTGATATGACAATGGTTAGTGATGTCTAACCATGAGGTGGAATCAATGGTTGAAGGTTGAGATAGTTCGGCCTATGGAATTCTTAGTTTGGTTTTCTTGTTTATCTATGAGATCCCATATTCCTGCCCTGAATATGGTACGGGGGTGATTGGTTGAAAGAGAGATTTGGTTCAGCCTAAGCTATATTGGTGTTATACGTGGAAGTCACGAATTGGTTGAATTTTTCATATGCTAATAAGACCTATTTTACTCTTGTATTTTACGGGTAAATGTAGTTGTTATAATGTGATCTTAATGGTTGCTCTATCATTGTTATTTGACTGGTTATATGATGGTTATAAGCATGTATTTATGACATATTCTAGTTATGGATATCATCATGTTTTCATTAGTAGACTAATGGATAATGAGCATATGACCTAATAGATGATATATATTCTATTATGAGAAGGCATCAAACCTTCTTGATGAATCTCAGATAAGTATGAAGTTCCTATGTTTCGATGTGTTTTTACGACCTGTACATTGCATGGCCATGATGTGTTTGATTAAATTCCTGTCATGCTTAAAATGATTTAGGTTAGGAACTTGTTCAAGTTTTGCATTAGACGAATTTTATTATTTTTATTTATCATTTCTAATAATTTCAACAAGTTCTGCGAATGGGTCTAACTTCTAGCCCTGAAAAAGTAGCTTCGAATTTAGGCTCCCTGACACAAAACTACTTGGTTTCTCTAAATTTTCAAGGATTAATTTGTTATGGGAGCGACTGGAGGGTTAAATTCACATGGGGGGCCTGTCATAGGAGCAACTGTGGGTCTATCGCAGTAAAAAAATAGGTTAACTCATGGGATGGGCACCTTGCATGGTTGGTTAGCCCCCGAAGATCTGTGGCTCTGGAGGAAAGTTATTATGGGTTTGTTTTCTTGATTCCACTTCCTTAAATATAGTTGGGGAGTTTAATCATATCATCGAAACCCTTCCTCGCATTTTTACCCGAGTGGAATGCTTAGCTTTAGTAAATTTTGGAGGAGGGTGTTAAAGTTGTATGGTTTGGAGGACATGTATATTATGTTGCAATTTCTCTGCCCAAATATTAATGAATATGACGATGTCCTCTAGATATTCAAGCATGAACGAGTTGGTGAAAGGCCCCAATAGGTCATCCATTAGCCTCATAAAATTTGCAGGGACATTTTTTAACTTGAAGGGCATGGCCAAGCACTCAAAGAGGCCCTCGGATTTAAAGGTAGTCTTACATACATCTATGGGTTCTATTGGAACTTGGTGAGAGCCAAAATTAAAATCAATATTTATGAAGTACATGGCCCCTTTGAGCTATTCCGGAAGGTCTTTAACTCATGGGATTTGGTATTTGTTCCTAACAATGATTTTTATTCAATGCCTGATAATCAATGCGTAGTCTCCAAGTCCCATCCTTATTTTGTATGAGTACAATTGGCTCCCATAAGGCGAGGAACTTGGTCAGATGTTTCGTTTTTGTAGCAACTCCTGGATCTGCCACTTGATTTCCTTGTTTTATAGAAGTGAGCAGTGGTATGATGGCCGATTAGATAGAGGTTCTCCATAAGTCATATCGATCAAATTGTTGACCTAATAGTACAAGGGTACCCATGTGGGTGAGGAGAATATGTACCTATATACTCTTTCATGACCTTGTCAACTTACTTCTAATGTGTGGAGGAACCATTTATAGGGCCATGGATGTAGGAACTATATTCAACTTACCTTGAGAACGAATAAGAAAGAAAATAAATTTCCTAATATGGGAGATGATATTACTACATTTCTTAACAAAGAAAAAGGAAATGGTGGTAGGCGAGGCTACCTTTCGTATCATGTATATATTTATGCCCAAAGTCATACTAGCAGTATGAGGTCTCGACTCATAAACAAAATCATGCTTTCACAAGTATGCTTGGAATAATAAAACATAAAAAAAATTCAAGAGGAGCAACCTCACATAGTACCTCATATGTGAAGGTCTTGATATTTTAGGGAAGGTGACGATGTTGGTTGACTTGAATATCTCATCCTTGGTGGAGCCACGTGATAGTGTGTTCTTATGAGTGTGGTTATATTAACAGGGTTGACAACCTGACATCCTATGCTGAAATGAGGTTATTTTGGCTCCCAATGTTGGCAATGAAGTATAGTGGAGAACCCTTCACCCACATTTGTGAGTGGAAGATATGCTCTCACCCCTCTGTATCTTCAGGAACATTTTTATGGACATTGGTGGTGGCAAAAATGGCACTAGGATCTCCATCAAGTTTTTTTTCTTCCATTGTAGTCACTCTTGTTGGGTTATAGCTTAGATTCAGAGCATGCATATGAATTTTAATCATTAAGCTTGACCACCAGTGATTACTTTGTGCAATAATAATTTGTGTTGTTGGTACGAATCTTATGGAACTCACACCACTTTCTTGTTTCCTTCTTCACCTTCACAGTGTTATTATTTTCTTGTGGCTTTGATGGGTTTCCTAGGTCGTTCCACCTTGAATCTATTCATTATTTTCTAGTTTGCAGGTTCCTTTTCCCTGCTTTACATTCATAGATCCAAAGTCTTGATTATTCTCTTTAAATTTTCACTTGATCGTGACAACATATTGGTACACTGAACCAAGCAAGGAGAATTTTAGGAACTCCATTTATGTGTGCATGTATCTATGTGAATAACCACAATATTTACTATCATATACCACTCACAATACTAGATACCTAACTTCATACGTAGGGTATGGAAAACATTGATGAATTGCAACACGTCTTGGTCCCTTTCCTACCTTAGTGTGGTCCACTTTATGTACTTATCTTCATAACTCTTAACATGGTAATACTAATCCTTGATGACATCTTGGAATGAATAAAAATAGGTTCCAACTAAAAAAATGGTCGTTTATCCTTGTACCTCTGCTCACAGTAGGTTTCCCACTAGTCTTTTACATGGGGGAAACTTTTAGGAGTACAAAAGTAGTTTTTTGTGTATTGGAAAAATTATGGACCAAAAAATATCCTTGTAGTATATTTAACCATCTATCTAGGGCATCTACATATCTCTAATGCTCAAATAAAGGAATGTCAAATTTAACTTGTATGTTAAAGGGGGAAGTACCTCCGAAGTGAGTACTGGATGAATATTCTTTGCCCGTCGATACCCATAAAAGGATCTTGGAAAAAATTCCCATCATCTAATTCCTTTGTCTCTGGAGGGCCTCTTCAATCATATTTTTGAAAGGATATTCTACTCCCTCGTCTTTCTTTTGTTCCACCATGGGAGGCCATCAGGGTCAAAAAGGACAATCTTGCAAGGGTTCAACCAGTTTAAGTCACAGCTCCTTATACCTCGACCTCATTGGTGAAATAAACATAAAAACAAAGAAAGAGTAGACCTCTCTAATAATATTTATCTTGATTTATGAAAGAATGAAATTAAATATAGATTTAGATAAAAACAAAAAAATATAATGAAGCAAAACTTCAATTAATAAATACAAACTACTGAAAATTATTTACATGAATAATAGAAAAAAAACTAGCTCGATTATCCAGAATTATGCTTGAATGCATTAAAATACAAAAATAAACATAAACGCAAATATGCAGTAGGAATAACACTTCATTTCATTAATATCAAATACAGAAAAATGTTTACAGAGAGAATGGAAAATAAACTAACTCCGGTGATGGTAGCTTATCTCTAAGAAGATATGTGGTGGATACATGCCTCTAAGCTATGTTAAAACGAGGCTTGAAGGCCTATTTATTATTGAGAAATAAAGGAAAACACTAGGATATGAAGCACCAAAAATCTTGGCCCTGTTTCGGTAAATTGGTACATCAACTTCCTAGGGATGTAACTTTGGCATACAATCTTTGCTTGATGTGCACTATACCTCATTAGAAATATCTTTCTGAATACAATTTTTGAGACCCTTTTCCCAAAAAATGTTGTTTAGGGCCTCAAAATGGGTCCGGAAGTTCAGCACCCAAATAATTTCCAAAAATAGGAAAATATTGAAATAGTAAACTTTGTTGGAAATTAGGAAACTAAAATGAAATAGTTTTGAGGGTTCATTTTGATTAGGTGGGTGGACACCAATATCCACTTGGATCAGAGGACGAAGTGGTTACCACTCCTCAAATGAGAGTGTCCATGTGGGTGTACATGATCTCAATGAGGCAGGGGATGCATACCGATCCATTTCGACACAACACAGTATAAATAATAATGATCCAAAAAAAGTGGGTTTGAGAAAAATAATATATGGTACATCCATGTGTTCACATCAATGGGCTAGAATCTGGTAAAATAAAATACACAAACCCATACATAGGTACCTATAACAAAAGGGGTAAGAATGATATAAAAACTACTATTGATATCGATACGTAGGACCAAAATCCCTTATGCTAATGGGAAGGAGTGATATCAACTGGAGAATCCATGTTGAATAGGAACGACCTCTAAATATCTAAATAAAACAATTGAAGAGAGGATCATGCTTTGGGCTTTGTGAATGGAAAAAATTGATCTAGAAAAATGTACTGAAGTACACCTAATGTTGGATCAGGAACTATTAAAGGTCGCTCATGTGAGAGAATTCATAAAGGGAAACTACCTCCTAAGTTCTAGGAATAGCTCACACATGCCCGAGTAATGGTGGTACGATATTCAAAAGAAATGGAACATCAAGTTTATTATTCTCAATCATGTGATAATGAGATAAAGTATAGAACACAAGAAGCAATCTAGTCAAAGGGAATTGATATCTCCCTTTACTTGATCTAAGGCATCCACCAATAAGGAGAATGGACACAAGGTACACCATACTCTAGGTTTCCCGTTGTTGAGTCATAGAAAATGTATGTTTTTATCCTCATATTAGCTTGATTAATCATTTAATTTTATGTATTTATCTTCGTTTTTGGGAACAATCTAAAAGAAAATATTGTGAAACATGAATAAAATCAATTTTCAAAAAATTGTATGATTTTAGCATAAAAACTAACTTTTTCTTTCCTTTATGTGTAGAAATTGGAATTGGAAAATTTTTGTTCAAATGATGGAATAACATTGGCCAAAGAAAGAAAAAGGATCACTTCTTGATTGCATGGGCTAGTGGAAGAAAAGGAGAATTGAGCTAATTCTATGGTGGAAATCCGATTATTAGTTGTGAAATCCTCAAGATATCTTGATCTTTAGGATTCACTCTCATATATTAGTTTACCATTTGGTTATATAAGGCTTATAGGTGAAAAATTATTTAGTGGCTAATTTTTGAGATCTAACTTTCAATTTGGACATTATTATTTGTATTGAAGGTAGATTATCTTCACTATGGTGATGTTGTATCTTTACTACTATGATTAATGAGAAAAATTATGCTTTCTTTGTAATCGTGTTCTTAGTATTCTCAACAATACCTTCTAGTGGCTTCGGGCCCCATTGCTAGGAGACTTGATGCTTCTTTTGTGCCATATTCATTTCTTTCATTTCTGCGATTATTAATTACTGTATCTTGTGATTTTGAGTGCATTTTGATGTTAGAATTCACTTTCACTGTTTACCTTTACCACTTGATATAAATCTTAGATGTTGTTACTTTTACAATTTCATATTGTTATTTAATGAATTGTTCAGATTAGTTAAAACATTACATTTAATTACTGTTATTCTAAAGTGATGTTATCATATATATTGAGTGATTACTTACTTTCATTCTTAATTAAAGGTTTGAATAGTTGTTTTCTATTCATTTACTGTAATTTCCCTTTTTAGTAGATAAATCGTTGTTAGTATCAATCAGTAATTCTTTAAGTGTGATTCCTTCAATTCATGCATTTGGATTCAGTTTATTTTTTAATCAATTGAGATTTGATTAGAATTTACAGTTTGGAAATGCTTTAAGGATTGCTTCTGAATTATTGTAGATGGAACTTCGATAATTAGATATTATTTATTGCAATGATTTAGAATCATTTACTCCTAAATAGCCTTTGATCTCACTTTACATAAACATATGTAAACTTAGTTGATAATTAACATAGGTATTAAAATTTATTTTCATAGTCATGTTAGTGCACCAACATTTTGGCATTTTTGACGAGGAGAGTGTTAAAGAGTGATTTCCTTTTTTCTTTTTTGAATTTTATTGCTCTAGGAGACTTGGGTATTGAAAACAAGATGCAAGAACCTGCGTACCAGCAAGTAAAACTCTTGCTCAAGAGCCCTCTTTTTCAGTAGATGCATAAAGATCAGATAGGAATAGATCTTATTATGAATGACTAGGAGGAAAAAAAGTAGAAATAGATCCAAATCCACCATATAAATCCATCAAACCAGACGATTCAGTGACCCTTGGAAGATCAAACTTTATATACGAAATCATAACAAAAGAAGAATATGAGGCATCAGTAGGACCCCGAACCATATCTAGGAAAAGCTCTAATGTAATCCCTCAAACAGCAGGCTCGCCATTTTCAGCTCATGCCAAGATCCATAGAAAAACCAAAGAATTTGAAGGGAGCTTTCAGTTTACATACAATTTTCATTCCAACCCTTCACAAGAGGGAAATTCATGCAATCTGCAATAAGGAGAGGGAGAAACAAGTGGTTTTGTAGGAGAAAATCTATAGTCACAAAAACTTGAATCACGTGAGATATCGGTTAACAAAGAGATACCTAATATCCTATATCAAGGTTGTGTTGTAAAACCCCTTCAAAATATGCCTACCAGTCCTCTCCGAATAAAATTTCCAAACCAAGAGATTCCTGAAGTTTATTGGCAGGTCTTTCACAAGATGGTGCATAATCAGCCTCAGGGACAAACATAAATATTGGCATATCCTATCATCGACGTGGTTGCTAATGCCCCCATGAGATCCATTCCTTTGTACATAATTCCTACTTTCCATGTTTTAACCTCAGAAGATCCATATGGTCTCCTGTTCAAATTTGACGTTTTATGTAGGGGATATGCTTATATCACTGATAACCAAAAGCTAAAATTTCTTCCCTCTACATTAAAGGGAGCAACTTTATGATGATTTATGGGGCTTGGTGGAGGAACTGTTAACTCCTGGGATCAAATGAAAACTTCTTTTATCACTAAAAATCAATATTATTGCAAGACTAGAGATTTGAAAGATGAAATCCTTAATATGAAAGAAAAATATATTGAAACTCTAGAAGAGTATGTTGAATGGTTTCAATACAATTTACAAATGTCTCCTTATGCTTCATTATCTAAAGACTTTTGAAAAGTAACTATGATAAAAGGGATGAAGGAGGAATGGATAGAAACATTACATTTAATGCAAAAAGGATATATTTATCAGGAAAATTATGATGACATTATTCAGCTGTGTATTAGGTTCTCTCGAGGAATCACAAGCATCGCTGAACAAGATACTATCGCCGGAAATAATAGAGTTAGTGGTGGTAGCATAACTCAGACAGAAATCAACAATCTCTTAGACGATTTCAAAACCGATATCCTCATCACCCTCACAACACAATTGGACGTCCTACAAGCCAAATAGAAACAAGCTATAGCAGAAAAAAATTTAGCCATCTTCTACCCACGATGCTAAAAGAAGCCTAGTCAAAGGGAATGTCTATTGGACATGGTCTAGAAATGCATTATTTGCACAAAATATCATGCTAAAGAGTAGTTCCCATAAGCTCCAAGATTAAAAGAAGTTTTTAAAGAGGCAGAAGAAGACAAAGAAGCAGTATATTTCATGAACCAACATCGAGAGTGGTAAGACCAACCCACAGGTATGTCACAAGACCCATATTTGTTCTTTTCTTCTCCACCATTTAATCAAAAAAATAATTTTGAAATAGTGTGGCAAGGCCAGTCACCTTTCTATACTTGGAAGTTCCAATAATTTCCTATGTCACCTTATCCAAAGCAACCTTTTCCATTCACTAGTTGGCCAAATTCTCCTTTTTCTACTCTTTTCTGGAAAAATAGTCCATACCCATCCCATTGGCCTACCTCCACGTCACAAAATCCAAATTGGTCTTCGAATTTGAAAATACCTCTGGGGATAACTAATCTACCTATGGGGATGGGTCCTTAACCTCAACCAACATTACCAGCTCTGTATCCATTACAGAAAAATTCTCAACCTCTGATGTGCCCCCAACTGCTAGCTCAGCCAAACCCAATCCCAATAACAGACCAGTTCAGCTGATACAGATTGTTGAAAATTTAGATCCTGAAATAAGACAAATGGAATGGAGCTAACTTAGGTTGATATCAGGATGCATTACTACCCCTGAGGAAAATAAAAACCAGCAACAATATGAGACATAAAAATAATCCATAACTAAGCCTTCGACTATGACCGACATAGAAATAAAATAGGGAGAAGACACAATCAAACAACAAGATCCTGAAAAACTTATAATCACTTCTCCTTGATTACCTCTAAGATTAATTATACCCAAACCCATTGTTTATCCATACTTTCATCTCTAAAGGGAACTCAAAAATTTATGTATTAAAATCACTCTCCTCCAGGCTGTTCAAGACATTCGTATTTAAGCTAAAATAATTAAAGAACTACGCGAGAAAAAATCTAAGAGGAAACCAAAAACTTCAACAACCATCCATGTCATAGGGACTTTATCAGATTTGATTTTAGGCAGGGAAACACCAGTAAAATATGAAGATCCAAGGAATCCCATATTTACCATTCAAAAATATGGCCGCTCTTTTCCGAACACACTAGTCGAATTAGGTGTATCCATTAACATTCTAACGGCTCAAACCTGTGAGGCACTCAGTATCAAAACTTTGGAGCCCAAAACTACCTTTCTAGAACTTGCTGATAGTTCCATCATTAAAACCAAGGGAACTCTATAGGAAATTATTGTTTTTGTTGACTCATGGGAGTACCCAGTGGAGTTTCTAGTTATCAACCCAAGAAGTAGATTAGATGGATGTTAGTATGAATCTTAATCGCAGGCGTACGAAAAAGTTTCACTTTATCCGTGCATAAAAAAAATCCCTAACAACAAATATGGTTGCCAATTTCTTTAAATCTGCAATTAGTTGATCAAGATAAATGCTGATAAATGCTTCAAAATCTAGATCTATGGATTAAAATACATTAAGAAGTAAATAAAAGAAAGAGTTTCTCCATGCATCCAATAGAAAAGACAAGATTGTTTTAAATATTTTTTTGTATTTTTTGACACTTGAGAAGGGAACATAGAAAGATGTTATTAGTCCCCCTTAATTGGATGGGTTCTTGTAAGTCCTCAACACTTCAGATCTAAAATCCCTCTCTTTTGATGGTGTAGAAAACCCAGAAAAAAACGGAACTCAAAGGGAGCTCACAAGAAAAATGATAGCAAAATATGACAATGATGGTGGATCAAATTCAGACCAAAAGTATAGATCTTGAGTGATCTTTAGGCAACAAAAGGTAGTGAGTGAATGGAAAAACCCTTCTCTTTATAACAAAAGATTGAGTTAGTCTAGATATTGGTTCATAATTAAAATATTATTAACCAAATGAAGATCCAAATTTTATGGAATATTTTATTATATTTGTTGGAGGGAAAAATAATTTGACTTTGGTCAAATCCCTTTATTTCTAGATAACAAATAAATAATTGATTTATTTATTATTTTGAGGATGTGGTTGAGTAATCATCGAATAACTGATGATTTATTCAGTTATTTATAAATGATTTAGTCAAATGTAACAAGGAATAGTATTTAAATAAGGGTTAAATAATTATTCCTAGAAAATAATAAGATAAATAATGGTTTATCTAATTAATTTTCCTTTTTTGGGTTCAATATGACTAGGAATATTGATTAAATTGTTGTTTAACTAATTATTCCTTTAGGAAAATAAAAAAAATTGTGGATTTATTCAATATTTCCTCATGGGGTTTCCTGTTTAGACCATAAACAACTTAATAAATGTGGTTTACTAATTTATTTTCCAAAGTGAAAGAAATTTTACTTAGGGTAAAATTCGTCGTACATGGTGTAATTTTTTCAATCTAATAGTAACAAGTTAGATGACCAAAAGTTGGTGTAACAAATTCCCCCCAGGAGTGTGAGCGTTAGGAGCTAACCGTATGACCGAAGTAAGTTGTAATAACTCAATCACTAGACACCGAAGTGGAAGTCAGAGAGAGAGAAATATAAGCTAGACCAAAGGGCTAGAGGACTATACCCTGAGGAGGTGAGACTTACAGGTGTGAGAAGTCTCTTTTATGAGTGAGTACCTGTGTTATAGGCGATGGGGGAGGCATAAATATGCCTGCCAAGACAAAGTACAAAGAATAATTCATCGAGTACACAAGGGACTGAACTATATAGTACATGTTGGCATAAACATGAGCCAGATAAAAACATGATAATGAATCCCATATACATATTGTGCCTGGTATAACAGCCAGGAATTATACAATAATATCTAAGTGCCCCTGTAAACAAGAAAGGGTTCTGAAAATGTGACTGATACATGCAAACTAAAAGGTGTTGCAAGCGTCTGAGGCCGACATCATCAAATCTATGGAGCTGCATTAAAGGCCATAATTAAGAGGTCATCTGGGCATGTGGGGGGCTACATGAAGAGCCACTCGCTCATGAGATCTGAAAACATCTCACACACAACCAATAATCACTGGTATCATCTGTTGCATCACTAAACCATCAAGTATACCGATCTTGATCATGCTGCAAGAATTTTAAGTGGAGAAAAAAATCAAGTCAAAGGGCAATAAGGAGTCCCTTTTCCTGATCCAAGGTACCGAAGAAGAGTGGAAGATGGAACCAAGGTACACCTCCCTCTATACCTGTCTTCTAGAATGAATGATTTGATGTCGACAGAAGGAGGTTGGCCATAGGTGAGGCAATAAGGGATCTTCAACTAAGGCACAAGAGAAAATAGATAGTTACTGACATATGGACACTAGGGATGATGAAGAATTGGGGGTACTAAGTAGCGGACGTACGAGTTCCCTTGTTAGAGCATAAAGGGCATGGATGACCTGGCAACAACTAACACAATATCAAAGGGGACAGGGGACAGTAGGACTGAAGGCCATAATGTGTGACACAAGGGAGGAACCAAGCAATGAAGAATCTAGGACTATAGCAGGATACAAAGGGACTTGGGATAGACTCCATGGATGCAATGGTGACTCAACTCGGATGCTCTAAACAAGGGAGACTCGATGATGCTGCCACATAGAAAAGGTCCAATGGGGACCATAGAGACATGAGTATAAGATGGTTACCCATGACGAAAATCGACGTGAGCATGGACAAGTATGGATGCAAAGTGGTTCCCCCCCAAGTACAAGTGTTGCAAGTGAAGAAATTAGATTTTGTGGAGTGGTGAAGTGATGCTTCTTAGACAAAATGTGTCCTCGTGAAGTATCAAATCACAAAAAAATAACAGATACCCATTTGAGAGATAGGTGAGAGCTCTCCAATGGTATGGATGGTTTGTCAAACTGAGCTACGATTTGGCTGCAGCGGGAGAAAGAATGATATGGTCCCTCCAAGTTCACTCATTTGCAAGTGTAGTTGTGGTGAAGGTAGAGAGGAAAGAAGGCCCTAAATATGGTGGTGATCGTAGCGGACAAACCGACCGTTGGAATCGAGATTCATCAGTTGTGGGTAAGAGGCCTAACCCTACTCTTTCCTTTAAGGGGAGAAATTTTTTAGTTTAGGCACCCAGAGCTCATGAATAGGCCAAGTCACACGTTTTGGGGTCTGTTCTGTGACCTGGGTAGCAGGTACTAGGCATAAAACTGTGACCTGTCACAAGAAATGACCTGAAAAGTGCGACCTGTCACATAAAGGGGGTTTCAGTGCTGTTTCTGGTAGAGATATGGGATTTTTATGGTTGAGGGGAATAGGTGCTCCCAAGCATGTTGTGGTCATGCCAAAATGTATTTAGAAAGAGGGGAATCTAAACACATTTTTATGATGTGGTGTGCCATTTGTTTTCGTTATGATTATGTAGTTTGAGAAAGGGAATCAAGGATTACCGATCTCTTCTGGTACTGCATATATGAAGCAAATGAACTAAGTTTATGGGTTGGCATACATGGTGTCACTATCCCAAAGAGTGGATTTGGAGATAATGAATTGGTACTCTCCTAGAAAACCCACAGGTTGGTCAACAACAATGTCAAAGGGACTGGGTTGTTGATGTAAGATAAAGGAATGATGAGGGTATCATCCCTAGAGTGATATGAAGTGATATGGGACTCTAAAGGTTGTTATAAATGGAGAAGAATAAGGGTACTAGAGTCCACACAACCAGATACACTAGGAGAGTTGTGGAGAATTTCTTCTCCTGGTCTCTCAAATATGGGTGCCCCCTTACCCAAACATCTGGTGTCAATGTAATCGCCACAAGGTGTATGCGGTTCAAATGCATGGCTTTGATGTAAGGGGGGATAGATACAGTCGGTGGTGGTGACTACTTCCATAATGTCGTCATCATAATATAATATGGGGTGACTGGTGGAAGAAAGACTACCTAACGCGGTGAAGCTACGTGACTCATCATCATGAGAAGAGAGGTTCACATGTGCATCATCACAAGGGGTGACGGAAAAACAAGTAGATGAATGATCCACTGATGTTGAGCCCAAGGTGATCGCTAAAGGGTGGTTAGGAAAAAAAGAAGGGAAAGTCCCAGAGGGATCTTCCACCATGGATCTCATAGATGATGACAGGCAGTGGACAGTGGTCGAATAATTTGTCATTTTGACATCTATAGGGGGAATTTCTATGGGAGTGGATGTGTCTGCTAGTTTTGCTAAAGCAAAATGCGCAAACAAGGGTGTGGTGGACTCGTTGCGCTTGGCCTCGAATTGGAGAACTGCTTAGAAAGAGGAACGATACTCTTTGAGGAAGGGACAGAGGTATTTATCAGCACTTTAGATCTAAAATCCCTCTCTCTTGATGGTGTAGAAAACCCAGACAAAATGGAACTCAAAGGGAGCTCACAAGAAAAATGGTAGAAAAATATGACAATGATGGTGGATCAAAGTCAGATAAAAAGTATAGATCCAGAGTGATCTTTAGGCAAAAAAAGGTAGTGAGTGAATGGAAAAACCCTTTTATTTATAACAAAATATTGAGTTAGTCTAGATATTGGTGCATAGTTAAAATATTATTAACCAAATCGAGATCCAACTTTTATGAAATATTTTATTATATTTGTTAGAGGGAAACATAATTTGACTTTGGTCAAATCCCTTTATTTGTAGATAATAAATAAATAAATGATTTATTTATTATTTTAAGGATTTGGTCGAGTAATAATCAAATAACTAATGATTTATTCAATTATGTATAAATGATTTAGTCAAATTTAACAAGGAATATCATTTAAATAAGGTTTAAATAATTATTCCTAGGAAATAATAAGAAAAATAATGATTTATCAAATTAATTTTCCTTTTTGGTTTAAATATGACCCGGAATATTAATTAAACTGTTGTTTAACTAATTATTCCTTGAGGAAAATTAAACAAATGTGGATTTATTCAATATTTCTCATGGGTATTCCTGTTTAGACCATAAAAAACTTAATAAATGTGGTTTACTAAGTTTTTTTTCATAGTAAAAGCAATTTTACTTATGGTAAATTGGTATTACATGCTGTAATTTTGTCCATCTAATAGTAACATGCTAGATGACCAAAAAACGGTGTAGCAATGGATACCCTTTAATTCTAGGTCGACCTTGGTTAGCAACAACCGATGCTTGTATAGGTTGTTGTGCTGGTAGAATGACCATTACAAAAGGAAATGTTGTAAAAAACCTTATTTTATATCCCCTTGTTATGCCAAGTCTTCCCATTCTGAAAACTCATAAACATCCACCTATATACCTAAAAGAAAACATCTATTCACCTCTTATAGTAGCAGAAGCACTTGAGTTCAAGAATCATACTAAAGATGATGTAATTAGTAATTTTACTAATCAATCATCTATTGAGAATAATGTGAAATGTCAAATGTCGAAAGCGATTCTTGAAAATGAAGCCCAGGAAGACCCTTTGTAAGATGCTGGTGATCAACATATACCAACAATTGTTGTTCATAATAGCAGGCCTATTGAGATTTACCCAGGCAATATTTAGAACATTAATGATAATCCGGACAATGACTAACAACAAAAGTTTCTTCAGGTTCTGCAAACATATAAAGGGGATTTTTCCTGGGACTATCCATACATGAAGGGCATAGACCCTCAATTATGTACACACCACATATACACTGAAAATGATGCCATCCTATTCGAAACCTTAATGGATATTAAATCCACATCTCAAGGATATCGTAAAGGAATAATTGCAAAATTTGTTGGACGTGAATTTTAGTTATACTATTTCAGGTAGGAAGTGGGTCTCTCCATGAGTAGTTGTTCCCAAAAAGAATGGGAAGTGGAGGATTTATGTGGACTATAGGAAATTGAATGATGCTACGGAAAATGACCACTTCCCTCTTCTATTTATTGATCAAGTTCTTGATACGTTGGTAGGAAAAAATGATTTTCCTTTCATGTTGGCTTCAGTGGCTAAAACCAGATCAAAATTACCCCTGAAGACTAAGGAAAAACTACCTTTACCTTCCAAATGGGTACCTTTTCCTATAGAGTGTTACCTTTTTGTTTTTGCAATGGCCCACCGAAATTTTAGAGGGCCATACTCAACATTTTCTCTAATCTGATAAATGAGGGACTTGAATTTTAAATGGATGACATCACCCCATACGGGAACGATTTCAACCTAGCACTACATAATTTAGAGAAAGTTATGGATTGATCCATCTCTACCAGGCTGCGTTTAAGTACTAAGAAATTTCACATGATGATGACAAAATGCCTAATATTATGACACTACATCTCTATGGATGGAATACAGGTAGACCCAACAAAAATAGAGGTAGTTCTCTTACTACCTACACCTTGCACTCAAACTGAGTTACGTAGCTTCCTTAGATATGTAGGATAGTATCACAGATTTATAAACAAATTTTCATGAATTGTCGTGCCTTTGTATGCTTTAAAAGGAAATGTTGAATTTAAATGGTCTGAGAAATGTGACATTGCTTTTACAGATTTGAATAAATTAGTCTTGATTGCTTAATTATTGCTTGGAACCAATTGATAGCTTCCTTTTCATATCTGTATAGATGTGTTAGACATAAAAATAGGCATTCTCCTCTGGAAATATGAGGTAAGAAATGCGTATGATATTTATTATATCAATGAAAATCTTTGTTCTAATGAACTTAATTATAACATAATAGAAAAGGATTTTTTAGTTTTCATTTATGCCATAAATAAATTTAGAAACTATATAACAGGCTACCAAATTTTTCTGTACACTAATCATTCCACCATTAGATGCTTAGCCAATAAAGCAATTACTAATGGGCGGGTGACCTATTCGCTATTACTTTTATAGGAGTTTGATATTACCATTAAAGACCATCCAGGGAAGGAAAACCCAATCGCATACTTTCTGTCGCTGGTTCCAAAAATGAACGATTTTCCTTCCATAGATGATGAGTTTCCAAATGAAAATTTGTTTACCATAGAAATTAAGGAACCGTGGTATGTAGATGTAGCAAACTATCTGGCAGTAGGAAAATTACCAAAGAATCTAATAGCTAAAGAAAGGAAGTTGATTGGCCAACGCAGTGCCCAATTTTCTTGGATTGGTGGATACATTTTTCACACAGGGTCTGATATGAAAATACATAGGAGCATTCATGAAGATGATATTTACGACATCCTGAAGGCTTTCCATGACGAACCTTGTGGAGGAAACTTCACAGATCATATAACTAGACATAAAATGCTACAGATGGGATATTAATGGTGCAATTTCCTTAAAGACGCTAAGAAGTATGTCCAGGATTGTGATAACTACCAGAGGATGGGCCGCCCTGGTGAAACCGATGACATGACATTGCAACCACAATTCGTAATGAAACCTTTTGAATGATGGGCGTTGGATTTTGCTGGCCCATTTAATTCGCCATCAAACCAAAAGTCCTATATACTGGTTGATACATAATATGTAACAAAGTGGGTAGAAATAGTAGCCTTTCCAAGAGCTACGAAAGAAATTGTAATTAATTTCATTTTTTAGTTATTTCTGCAGTATGGTTTACCCAGGTTAGTGATAACAGATGGGGAGCCACAGTTTGTAGGACATAACATCACATGAACTCTATGGAACCAACATACCACACATAGAGTCACTTCTCCATATCACTCATAGGCAAACAACAACTTGATAACACCAACAAAGCCTTTGAGGCTTTCATGACCAAAAGAGTTTCAACACATCGGTGAGACTGGGCTACTAAACTACCAGAGGCGTTGTGGGCCTATCGCATAACTTGGTGAAATACTACAAGGTATTCCCCATACCAAATTTTATTTGGAAAAGAACCTACTTTTCCTATCGAATTTGAAATAAATACGCTCAGAACAACCCAGGAAGTTGGACTAGACATGATGGAAGCCCAAACTAAACGAATTCAAAAAATAGGTGAATTGGATGAAGCATGGTTACTTTCCCTACAGAGTGCAATAATTATTTAGGAGAAATGAGCTAAGTGGCACGATAGTCTTATAAAAAAGAGGTTGTTTCAGGAAGGAGACTTGGTGCTCCTCTACGACTCCAAGTTTCAAGAATTTCTGGGTAAATTGCAAACAACATAGCTTGACACATATGAAATTCAGGAAGTGCACAATAATGAGACTGTAACTCTGACTACCATTGATGGGTTTGGATATTATTTCTGGGTGAATGGACACCAGGTATGTCTTTATCGAAAACCACTCACCAAAGAGTATTTTTTCCAATAGGCATGCAATGATCCCACTATGAAAATTTTAGTTGCCAGAAGTAATGACCCAACAACTTTACTTTCATGAAAATAATTTATTTTCAGCTATAAATAGTGCATATATTTTATTTATATAGCTATTTTATAATTTTTCATTTCTATTTTTTTTTGGAGTAAACATTGCTGTATAAATGTGTGAATTTTTTTTGTTAAATAGTGTTACACAGTAATTTGTCACCGTCCCTACCATTCCCCGTCCCGCACAATGGAGGACCCATAATGTGACCTGTGAACACTGTCATGCACTGAAAACATCATCATTGCATCCCTCTGAGTATGAGCTTCATTTTCCCTTGAGACATCTCCCTGCAAAACCACAAAAATGGGCCCATCAAAAAGCAAGAGATGAAGCCAAGATTACCACTCGAGAAATCTCGTAAAGAGGTCGCTACTCGCGCTCGTCATAGAGCAAATAATCGCACTGCACCATTTTAGGACTCGTTTTTTTATATATGACAGGAAGAGTTCAAACAAACTCACAACCACTGCCTATCTTGAGTTGGGAGGTTTGGCCACGGGAGTTCTATGGAAGGGAAGTAGTTTTGCCACCTTCTATGGAACCTTCCTTGTTGATAGGGCCAATCCCATAATAATAGGGATCCCAACTCCCTCCTTCCCCATCTATAAAAGCTTGCTCAGATCCATGGCAAGCTAGTCTTGAAGTGCTGAAACTTTGCATCTCCCTATTTCCCAAGTGCCTTTGTGCTGTAAAGAATCCCTTCTTTCCCTTAAGGCCCATTAAGCAAGGAGATCATTGTTACGAGACTCTGGATAGGTTTCCCTTTCCTTGGCGAGCTTTGCGAGACGTGGACAACCGGAGACCCGCACGAAGGAGGCTGCGACGTCAGAACTCGGTTGTAACTTCTATTCGTTTATCACTTTAATAGATGACTATGATTATGGTTCCACTCCTTTTGCAATCATGTTAATGCGAGTAATATCTTTTCTGACCGATATTTAGTTACGTATGTTGGTTCCTATGCATGTATCTGTTCGTCTCTTCTGTGTGCAGGTGTTCGTCCACGGAGATCGTGGAAGGATTGTGATCTGCCAGGGCTGAAGGACGGGGGCATCTTCTTCTTCAGATCTAGCGTTGGAATCCAGGTAGGCTCTTATCCCAAGTCTTTCATTTCGTAACTAGGAGCTTGCGTCATAGCATTGTTTGCTTGTTGCTAGACCCCTGCTGGGCTAGTAGGGATCGCCTCTGTCCGCAGAGGGGATTTACCTCCTCAACAAATAGTTTCTTATAATCGAATTAACTACCATTATTTTATCGTTGTTTCACATCATTTTTTCAGCAGTTGATGTTTATTTATTTGGATAGGTATTGTTCCCTTCCAAGTGAACAGATTTTGTTTCTTTCATTTCTTTGGTTTGAGTATTTCATTATTGTTGTTCTTTCTCAAAAAATCAACAGTTCTTGTTGAATAGAATGAACAACTATTGTTCACTAAAATGAACAACTTTTCTTCCATTAAAAAAACAACTATTTTTCAACAAAAATGAACAGTTGTTGTTCAATAGAGTAAACATTTGTTGTTTAATAAAATAAACAGGTGTTATTCAGTCAAACAAATAGTTTTTGTTCAGTAAAACGAATAGATGTGGTTTATTTTTTTGACGACCTTCACATATCACTGTTATTCAATAGAGTGAACAATTGATGTTTAATAAAATGAATACTTGCTGTTCATTTAAATGAACAATTTTTGTTCCAATATCCACAAAATTGTCGGTCAATCCTAAATCAAACAACCATATTTTCTCTCACATTATTTTCTATGTAAATCACCTTTTTCGTTGGATATTTACACCGAATTTAAAGAAAAAGTAGTTATATTAACAACATTATGAATTTTACACCTTTTATGATTATCTCTATTCTAAAATTGACATGTTTCATCCATTTAATGACTTGCTCGATATCTTTCTTCTTTGGATATACCATAAAATGATTCACTATCTCAATACCATGATGGTTTATCTTTCACACTTTCATTTGATAATTCCCTTTGGGATGACGATATAGGAATACAAACATAACTTTTATTGGCATTCTTTTACTTCTCACACCATCCCTAACTCTTAAGGTGTTAGTGAGCCTCCCTTCATTTTATAATATGAATTTGAAAGCTATAATATGAGATTTCTCAAAGGGTATAGGGGTTGTCATCAGGTGCCAACCTACCATGATCATAAGGAACTTAACAAGTGACATTCCCATAATGGAAAAAAAAACAGGGTAATGACATTCTAAATATTCCAATTTCCGGAAGAACAGGAGGACTCATCACGAGCTAGCCTAATGATTTTTTTATGCCCTAGTGAATGTCACTATGATTATCTAGTTACCAAGCCAACACAATGACCCCTTTTTAGAGATAGAAAACACCATATAAATCCTAAATGGAGGATCGTGGCTCAATTTTGAGTAAAAAAGTAGCCATGTTGAGGCTATAAATGCCTACTGGCAGCAGTGGCTCTCCTTGTGGTATTGAAGTTCTATTTTACATTTCCAATTATTCGATATCATACTATTTCCTATTGATTCATTTCCCATGATGAATGTACCATTTGAATAGTGTTTATGTTTATATTTACCAATATGCATGGTGTTAGAGTATTGTAATTTACAGTATGACAAGGTGACTGATTATTTCTTATATTTTTACTCAAAATAATATTCCATGGATATAATTTATTTTTAGAGAAAGAAAGGAAAATCCTGACTGTAAAAAGCTTCAAAGCGATCGATCTACTTTTCTCTTCGGTAGAAGGAAGGACGTGTTGCTAATAAGGTGTCATGGGAACCAAAATTCATTTCTTCCCTCATTCCATTTCATTCACACTTATTTCCCCCTCATTTCCTCCCTATTCTAAAATTCTCTAGGTCCCATTCAAACACCAAAACCCACATACATATCCTTTGGGACTTATTTCTTTATAATCCCTTTTATATTAAATTCTGAAATTTCAAGGTTATAGCTCCGCTGCCCCACAACCAGCCGCTTGATACATACATGTCACATAAAATGAAAAAAAAAAAACCACTTCCATTATATCCTAAGTCTGAAACCTCTACCTCTAATCGCAAAGATTCAAAGGATAAGTGCCCAAAGGTAAATGTTTTAGTCACCGAAGTCTGATACGTGGGACCAGCGGGACCCATCTCAAACCTTTATATACTACCAAATCCACCAGCAAAACATTTTTTTTTTACACTTTCCTTACCTCCTTCCTTTTTGGCACTTCCACGCATTTATCACGTCGCATGGCGCACTTTGCACCATTTATAACTTACATGTAAGCTCCTGCAACCTTAAGTTTTCCATGATGGGATATGATCATAGTCACACATCGCAAGTTTCAAACGACGTCCGCAGGAGGCAAAGGTTAAAAGTGGGGACATGCGATATGGGATGCGGTGGGACCGCAATCACAGATCGCAAAGGATGGAGGATGGTCATGGACGCAAAAGGTAAAAACTAATGAAGTCTGATGTGCGATACATGGTGGGACTCAACCACAATCACATATCGCAAAGGATGAAGGAAAAGCACTAAGGAAAACGGTAAGAATAGAGAATTGTGAAATACAATGCTACCACATATGTGATGCGTCTCCAATATAAAATCCATTGTTTTTCAAGTCTGGGTAAATGATTTTTTCACATTGTTTTGTGTGTAAAAAAGGTTAAATCGGGCCTACACATTTAGGAACATCATTTCACAAAGAAATAAGGTTAAATGCAAAAAATAAGGACTTATGGTATATACTTGACCAGGAGAAAAGGTTTTCCATTTCATACATCCACCATCATCTTTAAATCCAATGACCTACATTTCATTCTGACCCCCCTTAGCAGCCTAAATTTATCCTCACAGGGGTGTCTACAATGAGTTGTTTTCAAAATGGGCCTCCTTATGTGTCATTCTCATATAAATTCGCAACCCACCCATTCTATTACCACTTACCACTTTAGGGGGGGTCTGGAATACCATTGTTTCTCCTTCAAAAAACCACTTTCCCCAAATAAATTGGTATCATTTTGAAACATATAAAGGGGAGCGAGATCAGAGAAGCGACATTTCCAGCATTGCATTGGAATTTATCATTCGGAAAAGGTGGTCTGAATAACAAAGCTAGATGTCAGAACCTCCACTGGTTGCCTCTTCGAAACCATCACTACTTCCTCCAAAGCTTATTGTTTGATATTTTGAGGAGCCATTGAAGAATTTTGATCTATGAAAAGTTGCTGAGAATAAATCCCAGAGGCGATGTTATTGTCAAATATTTCTTATCACCGCCTACATGTTTCCACTTGTCCATTTTCTGCTTAAACGTAATCACTGCAGTAGGTAGATGAACCGACTTAAGATTTTGTATAAATATTTCATACATTAGGAGTATGAAAGGAGGCAAATAAGGGGAAAAACCATTGTAATAGACTCATTCCATTATAAAAAGTCTCTTTTGGATGAATGAAGGATTACGCTATTTTCCATATTCTTGTGTTATGCTCTGTGGTGAAGTATTTTCCCATGTAATTTGTTATTCTCCTATTTTCTCATACTGTTTGCTTTTCTTAACTGCAAATATAAAATTTCATTTGGGATTCACCATAGGGTACCCTACATATTCTTGAAAAATTTCATTATGTTTTCTTTTGATACCAGAATGTAGAATTCTAATACGGTCTGCTCTACATTCTTGTTGAAAATTTAAGCTCCTCCTATTTTCCATTTCATAAGCTGTTAAGATCCATTGACATGGCTAGCTTTCCTGGTTGCACCTAACCTCAGTTATTTATCCATCTGAATCTTTTCACACTTATGACTCCATAGCCCAACGGAAATTTTCTGCTGCCTTAACCAAACATCTTCAAACAAACCTCATTTCTATAACTAGCTTAATATCAACACTTATAGTTGTCAAGTTATATCTAATAGAGAGAGCCCTCTCTCAGTACAGGAAGGCTAGGTCCTAGATTCCAAATTTCATTTGATGTTTCCCTCCATAGTTCTGTCTTCAACCTTTAGAGATTACAGAGTGATAACACATGGAAAACTATAATTCTATGTGAATTACATTAATATTGTCCAATCAATTGATGCGAGTGTTCATTATCATTAATCATATTTTCAGCTTCTTCATACCTTGTTATGAAAGGAAAATTATTTCCATATTTATTGTTTCTCTTCTTTATTCCTTTTTTGATCATTTTCTAAACCATTTCTATGATTTACATTTAGCATTTCTCTGACTGTTTCCTTCTATATTTATATTGCTCCGATTATTTTCCTACCACATTTATGAAGCTAGTTCATCCTTTTCTATTTTCACGTGCTCTACAGACGTGAACACCCTTTTCTAATTGGAGTGGGGAAGGTATACATTATGGAACAACATGCAAAATAATTACCGAAGTCCGCCAAAACTTGTTGATGTGACAAATACTATTATTGTTGCCTTTATATAAAAATAACATTTCCCAATTCAAAAGCTTTGTATGCAGTATTTGTTGTCGTTACAAACTGTCTAATTGTGAGAAAGTGTATACAAAGGTGAAAATTAAGCTAAAATAGCACATCAACTATGGGAGGAAATTATGTCCGCAATGAACCTATAATATTACGATTAACAGAGCAGGCTCATGAAATTCTTGAGCGTGTCAGTCGGATTCAATACATCGTCAAATTAAAGGAATTTCATAGTGAAATAGAGCTTGAATTTCTACAAAATTTACAAAATGGGAACAAACTATAAAAGGCATAAGTATAAAAATATTTGAAGAAGTCATAGCCTAAATCTCAGGAATTCGTACAGAAGGCACAAAATGTACTGAGAAACATGTTCTCTTACATAAACCAGTCATAGTATTTAAGGACATAGAGGAAGAACTAATACACAAAGGCAAAGGATTTCACAAACATCATTAAAGGAACCATGGTGAGAACTAACGACTATTGTTTAGAGATACATCACTTGCGATGGTCGTCAAGATGTGGTAAAGCCTCGACAACTTAAACTGTTAGCAATTATTAGACATAAAATAATAGTTAACCTTCCTATTTTACAAAAATAAATCCTACGGATAAGTATGCTTCCCCTAAGTGTGGTGATCGCACTTATAACAAAAAAAAGAAAGATATTTGACCTTTTCCTTAAAATGAGTAGAAAAGGGAAGAAAACCTACTTGTAATCTATTCTATTTTCCTCAGCTCCCTTTGTCACTTCTGTTTCTCTCAATTGAAATGAACTTGCTTGATTGGTACCTGCAATGGAAAACAAAAGACAAAAAACAAAATAAAGGAATATGATCTATTCATGTTAAACAAATTGAATCAATTGCATTACAAATACACATATAACATCATTAACACATATATTATGAAAGGAACACATGTCTTTATTATGAAGTAGAAGGAGAAGTTATAGCGAGTTGGATCGATTTGATGTGAACTCGCTCCAGCTTCAGTCCCATCCTCATCATACCAACATCATCACTCCAGTAGCATAACATTACATGCAGATGACACCTCCAAGAGCTATGATCTAACTAGCATAACTCTACTAATAAAAAATAATTCTCTCTTGTGCATTATGATTAGTGCTCAATTTATAACTAGATGAAGTTATTTTGACATAAATGAATCATTGAATGGATTTTCCAATAATGGATGAATTCATGGGAATAAGAGAATAAGAGGTTTAATGGCTCCATGGTGTCCATGTTCGAAGCTATCGGATGAGGTGAAAGTTGGGACAACTTCTAGAGGCCACTATAGGTTGGGACGATTCCCGGAATCCAATGAAAAATGTGTTCCCAATCGACCAACACACAATAAAATGGGCTTATATCCTCTGCAATGAAGCCTTGCATGGGATTAGATTCTCTACAAAGCACTTACTGCAGTCTAGGGGTGCATTGATGGCTCAATGGGGTACTTCAACTGGCATCTAAGCACTCAAACATTCATAAGGGAAAAAAATTAATCAGATGACTTGTTTAGAGCATTTAGAAACTAATCTTGAGTATGATAGAACCTAATTGATATTGATCTGGGTTTTGGGATGATGCCCAAATTGACCTGTAACAACTACCCCATAAAGCATGAAGTCAAAAATGATAATTTTGATTGATATGATTTACGATGTGATGAATAGGATCTGAAGTGGAAAATGACCTACATCAATTACAATACATTACATCATGATATATTTTCATCTTGGATATGAATTGCTGAGGGAGGAATTTCCATACTTAGCACATAAACTATCATAACATCAAAAATTCATCTATAGATGTAGACCCGTGATAGGATGACCATCTGAGTAATGACCATCGTACAGATGATATTTTACTACTCCTAAAATCACAGCCCGGATGGATGAAACTAGATCTGGCGTCTTCTATCTCATTCACTCAATCACTTAAGTACAAGTCTAACCATGTGAATATGTGATCTGAAGTCTAACATGGGAAGAGACAATTGGATTACTAGCCAATGATGTAAGTCGTTAACAAACGAGAGAGAAACCGTCGTTGATGATAATGGCTCTCAAGGTACTTCAATACATTCTTCATGGTGTGAATAGATGATTTGATGACAAACACCATACAAAGTATTTCGATCAAAGGCCTTTGATGTCAACATGTCGTCGGAAGTGAGGAACTTACCGTTGATGTAAGAAATCACCAAGGTACTGAAAGGTTGTTTCTAAGTCAACTTCCTGGATGATGATCTGATATCAACAAGAAGTGACTCGTCGCAGGAGGGCCTTGATATATCCCCCATCAAAGACACGAAATGAGAGTAATGATTTATGGAGATAGAATATGACTGATGAATAAATTTTCAGGGATGGTGGTCATGAAATGAAGGTTTATGAGTACTGAAAAGGCTGAGGAATAACTGAGAGACTTCTCTTGAACATATCAGTGACACTCAATGAGTTTTCATCATTGACCCAAAAACAAAGTGATGGATGGTATGATAGAACATCAAGCAGATAACCCAACCCAAAGGTCATGGAGATGAAGTGAATGAGTGTCATGTTCAAGAGAAACTTGCTACGAAAAAGTGTTTTATCCCTTTCAAATTTTACCCAATCATTGCTAAACAATACTTCTTTATTTTTAACAAGATTGAGGAGGATAATATATGCTTGATGTAGAATTCCACCTTTTGGGTGAATCCATCGCTATGTGATTCTTTAACGAGTCTAGCGAAGGTGAAACAAGATCTTGTTAGGATGGACAATTTCATTGCTATTTTATGTTTTAACGAGTCTAACGATAGTGAAAAATCGGTCCTTTTTCATGTTTAGAGAGTTTGAAAAGGGAAGAAAAGAAAACTCCACAAGTTATTTTTCGTAAAATTGTCCCTCACATCTGAAAAATCATAAAATAATACCAGAGGGAACCTCCTAGCCATGTTCGACTAGGGTTTTCCTTTTTCATAAATATAATCTATCTTAGTATGAAAAAGGGTTAAACTTATATTAAGTAGATTTCATTTCAATTCCTTTTACGATCTTGAAAGGACAAGTGCTCGAAAATATTTTCATGCTTTGGGAGTCTGAAAATAGCTGATAGAGAACTCCATGGGGGGTTCCTTTTTCATGTTTAACAAAGCTCAAAAAAGAGATAAAAGTGTGCTCTCAGGCCATAATTCATTTCACGATCATACACGACAAAATTCATTGTACTCAATAGTAAACATACTCAAAGAACCACCAAACAGATTAAAAATACCTCTTCAAATAGTAAAAATGGTTAACAAGCATAGCCAATTCATTAAATATGCATGAATTAATCAAAATACTATTAAAATAAGAAATTAACAAGTCATTTTTACCATTTCACATTTACCATTCAAATTTCTGTGCTCTGAGCTAGTTTTAGCCTCGAACTTCAAGAGTTGACTGAGATATATTATCTGGATCATTTCTCATGTCATTTATACCAAGTAGGAGATCTTACCTTCCTATTTCTATTGGTCTCAATCTTGTTCAATTTAATGTAATTTTTTTAGGGTTTTGGGGCTCCAAGGGTAAATTTACAATGCCCTAGGACCAACACACCATTGGATGTCGAAATGTCCATTGCGGAGAGGCTGAAAAGAAGCGCAATTCCTCTGCAACGTTATGTCTTCCACTCAGGAGTGCGTTGGGTGCAATTCAAAAACTTTGTTTTTATTTGCTGCCCAAAATTTCTCTAGTTTTTTGGATGGAATGAATCCCAACTAAGCCTATGGTTTGATTTCAGAATTTGATCGGATCATAATGTTGATTACATGGAAAGAAAGAGAACATGAAGAACATGGTATGGTTGCCTTAAATGATCCTGGCACTATGAGATCCCTCAAAGACTGTGGGTTTCTCAAGTACTTAAAATTATTAGGGATGAGGCAAAGCATGGAAATATTGTAGTTCTTGATCCATTCATGGGACATGACACTACAAGAATTTCACATTGGAGCCAAATTACTCCGAATATTGGTTGATGAAATTTAATTTTTTGATAGGATTGTCAAGACATGGTGCCCCCATTTCCCTTGCGGGCTCCATCCATGGAGGTGAAATGGTGAAGAACTACATTCAATAGTTTTTTCGACTAGGAACTGAGCCTAGAAAATATGGAAACATAAATATCAAATATGTTTGTGATATGCGTTTGCAAACACTCATATTTATTATCACAAATATAGCTGGCAGCGTGACACTTCATGTCGCAAACAGGTCATACATGCAGTATGCACTTGAGTTTCTTGAGTCAACCATGTTCAAATGGGATAAAGCAGTACTCCTTCATATGAAAGAACAACTGACCAAAGTAAAAAATGGAAATACAAAAAGATTTAGCTATGGGTCGATCTTGATCACTTTTGTTTTGAAGCGAGTCCCATTGATACAACTACAACATGTGACACTCAGATTAGTTGGTCCTCGAGATCCAAAGATGTGGCAGTGGGTCGAGTTAATGTCTGGACATGATGGTCAGTCATAGATCTCATTTGCTACTGCATTCTTCAATTGGTTCTGAAGATAGAGTATATTCATAGAGGAGCATCCATATGTAAGGAAGGATTTCCTTGGAGATCTAGATTTAATTTTACCAGCCAACGCTCAATGGGGTTCTATATGTAAAATGTTTGGTCATGTTTTTGATTTTTTGGGTTTTTTACATATTTTTGTGTTTTTTATGTTTCCAGTACTAAACTAAAGATGTTTTATCTATGCAGATGTGGGTATTGTTCGACCAGTGGTTCGAGCACAGCACGCAGGAGAATTAGCGAAGAGGATTGTCAGGAGACTAGTCCTTTCATATTTCGATTTAGACAAGACTCTTGTTGAGTTACAACATCATCTGGAGGGATTGACTCTTGGGATACCAAATGTGTAGATCAAGGAGTTACCTATGAGGCTAAAACACCATACCATTGGTGTGCCTACCCATTGGATGAGGCTATTGTGCATGATAGCCCAAGAATTGACCTGTTATTATGAGCAACCCTATGTCTACTAAGATTATGCTATGTCTATATACATTTTAAGGTCAGATGACCAATGTGTCTTGGAAATTTTTTTTGAAAAAAAACTTTATATAAATCTATTTTAATTTTAGTGTTTTTCTACGATTACCTGTTATCCTATTCAATTATGTTATGTGAAGTGAAAATATATCTTTACATATGTTGCAAATGTCTATTTAACAAATAATTCACTAAAGAATCAATTAAAGTTTTAAAGTTTCTTGAAAGGTGTTGATATTGGATGTAATCAAAATGTCTTTCCAAAAGAAGAACTCTAAGGAACATTCGATCAATTGCTAGATTTCAGACAGTATAAACACTAGTAAGTTTTAGTACGACAAGTTGTGAGTCTAGGCCGATGAGGATGTGGCAAATGCTAAGTGAAATGGCATCAGAGAGGAGTTTGATCAACCCTCTATACTCAATGATATTGTTGGTCAATATACCAATTCAAATCCCTTGGAAACTCACTAACTTGCCACTTGAAGTGAATATGGACCATGCTGTAGAGGATAGATTCTACGTACGATGACTAGCACCATTAATATATCCAACAAATGGTTCTAAAGATTCTGGCATCTGCAAAAATTTCAAATCATATTACTAACCACATGAAAAAATTAGAAAGACACATTACTACAGACACACAATAAAAGCATATAATCCAGTGCTTACAACACAAAATCAAGCATAGTAACGTTTAAGATACAACCCATTTTGAGGCTGCAAAAATGGAATCCCATTATGATCTACAAAATCGTAGGCACCCTTAGCTAGAATGTGCTTGAAAATGTAGGGGCAATGCCATAATGGTTCAAATTTCCCTGTTCCTATCTTATCAAATTCCTGATAATAATTTAATACCAGGTCCCCTTTCGAGAAAGTGAGGGGCTTGAAATTGTTGTCATATTGTGCCTTAATTCATCTTTTATGCGCTTTGTTTGCTAATGAAACTTCATGATGTGTTTCATCTAGATGAATGAGATCTAAAAGACGCACCTCTTCGTCAAAAGTATTAGGTAGCAGGTCAATCACGATTTTCAACAATGGAATTTCGCATTGTTGCGGTAAGATAGCTTCTAGACCGTAAACCAGCCAAAATGGATTAAATCTGATTGTGTTTCTCACTGAGGTTCGATACTCCCACAAAGCTGAGTAGAGGATCAAAATGCAGTTTTGTTTATGAACCTTAATCATGTGTTGAAGCATACGCTTAAGAGTCTTGTTGATAGCTTCAACTTGTCTATTAGCTTGTGGATAATAAGGGGTAGAACTATCATGTGACAGTCCTAACTTGGAATTCAACTCATCAATCATGTGATTGCGAAAATGTTTTCAATCATCTATGACTATGGCTTGTGACACACCAAACCATGTAAGCACATGGTTAAAAAAGAACAATGCAGTGGTCTGTCCTGTGTTGTTAAATGTAGGCATCCCCTCAGCCCACTTCATAAAATAGTCAACGAAGACAATAATGTACCGATACCCCATAACTGAGTGGGGGTTACATGTCATGAAGTCAATGCCCCATTTTCAAAATGGTCCAAGAACGATGACAGGATGCATTTCTGCTGGAAGTAAGCGGTTTTTACGATCAATATCTCGCAAGCATGAAAAAATCTAAATGCGATAATGTAGTCACGAAATATGGTAGGCGAGAAGAAACCAGTGTGTAGAATATTCTACGTGGTAGCAAAACCAGAGAACTTTCCACCATAGGCAGCAGCGAGGAAATCATTTAAAACTTTCTTAGCCTCATGATTGAGGCACCTACGTAAAATCATATCGACACCACGAAGATAAAATGTATCATTGGCGATCAAATAATCATTGCCTTGGTATCAAATACGTCTCTATTGTGACTGAGAGGTATTGGGCTGAAAAGTTTGGGTCTAGAGATAGATGATGAAGTTTCTATACCATGGGTCACAAGACTCAACCATGAACAAAAACTCATTTGGAATTGATGGTTTCGTACTAGACTCAGTGCTACTCGAGGGAAGGTTGTAGATAATCTCAAAAAACACCAAGTAATTCTTTGACTTGGATTTCATTAATTCCAAATCAAATTCCTGCAAAATGACGATTCATTTTGAGTAATCCCCCCGCCATAAATTTACATGATAGAATGTATGTCATAGGGTTCCAATACGAAATGGAAATGGTCTTTCGAAGCAGGATATAATGTCGAAATATTTGTACAACTTGAAGGGCTGCCAAAGAGAGCTTCTCAACATGACTGTACTTAACTTCTGTATCATTCAGATTACAACTCAAATAATAGAATGGATGTTCAATCGCATCTTATTCTTGGACTAAAACCATAGCGATGGTTGCATCAACAGTGACGAGATACATCAAATAATCACTTTGATAATTTTGGCGATAGATTAATGATGCTTGGATAAGGGTATCTTTAATAACACTAAAGGAAGCTTGCGCAACCTCATCCTAATGGAAGGGAATCCCATTTTTCAATAGGCGAGTAAATCCTTTATCCATTTCCGCGTAGTTGGGAATGAACCTCCTTATAAAGTTAGCCTTCCCTTGGAGTCTCTGTAGCTGAAGTAGATTGGAAGGAGCAGGCAAATCAAGAATGGCCGAGACCTTTAATGGATCAAGCTGAATTCCATCTTTCGACATGATGAATCGAAGAAATGACCAGAACCAACACCAAACAAAAATTTGTGCAGGTTGAGGTTTATTTTGTAGTGATGACATCATAAAAAAATCACTCTCAAATGTAGCGGGTTGTCAACCTGTTTATGTTAACGTGCAAGTAAGTCATCTAGATACGGTTGAACTATGTGCTTGATGTCATGGAAAGCATAATTAATTTCCCTCTGGAATGTTTCCCTTGCATTCTTTTAACCAAAAGGGAGCTTTTGATAAGCGAATGTGCCCTAGGGACAGATAAAAGAATTTTATACTGGTCCTGTCGGCGAATATTGATTTGATTGTAACCGAAAATCCATCCATGAAAGAAAATATTTCACATCTAGCACATTCATCAATAATTTGGTGGATAAAGGAAGAGGGATAGTTTTCTTTTGGAAAAGCATGATTAACATCTCGATATTCAATACACACTCTAATTGTCCCTTGTTTCTTCATGACAGGAACAATATTAGAAACCCAATCGGTAAGCAGAACATGGTAAATGAATCCAACACACACAAAAAATTCAACCTCTCCTTTAATGGCAACAAATTTCTTCGGGTGAATAGGACAGAGGCGTTGTCATACCAGCTTGACATTGGGATGCATTTAAATCTTATGTTCAACAATTCTGGATTCAATACCTTGCATCTCCTCATGTGAGCAAGTGAATACATCTCAGAATTCATGAAAAAGAGCACGATAAGTATCAAGTTCAGATGGAGAACAAGATGCACCGACATGAATGCTTTCTACAATGCCAGGTTTTGTCAAAATATTCATAGAGATTGTTTCTTTGATATTTAATGGTTTTCACTCAGAATCGATGACATGGATAGGAATAGAATTCTCCAAGAAATCAACGACTATTGGGTGATATGCTTCAGTTGGATTATCTTCATCGTAATTTGGAATATGGGATTGTTGATGTGATTCTCACCATGCTTCTTCTTGTGCCATCATGGATTCCATAATGCTCTCATCGATTGAGAATATACCCGAAAAAGGATCAAAATAATTACCACAATCCAAAGAACGATTGATCCAAACAGTCAGCAAAAAAGGATTTGGATTGGCTGCATAAGCCAAAAATATTGATTCCTATGCTAGCTCAATTAGACTTAGTGTCATGATTTTTCCCAACCTATCTATTTCAGAATCATTGGGAATCTTCCTTAAGTAAGATGAAGTGGAAAATATCATATTTTTGTCTCTGTATTTTCAATTTTCATTGATGTCGCAGGCGACGGTAAAAAAAGGTTCCCATTAGGGAAGAATCCTTAAAGAGTCCTACACAAATGTTCTGAAGAGATGGTGGGGGTCCGTGAACAAGCAGAACACTTTCATTTTCCTAGGAACCAAAGGCGAAGAAGGAGAGTTGATCAATGACTCTGATTCTTCCCTTATGGGGGAAGACGACCATAGAAAATTAAGTAGATACTATCGCAGCCATATCATAAACACACAGTATTTCGAGTAATATATTATAGTCAAGGGGTCCACCAACAACCTAAAATTCAATAGTAACTAACTTTCCCCCTAGTTTGACTTGCAGGTTACTAAGAATTCCACAAGGCTTATATGTACGACCATAAAAATCTTTCAACGTTGTAGGTGATTGCGACAAAGTAGGTGAGCCAACTGACTTCTAGCAACTCATAGACATCATAAAAGTAGATGTTCCTTAATCAATGATAGTTCGATGAATGAGGCGATTTAGGGCATGTACTTGAATCAATAATGATAATTATGTTGTTGGTTGTGGCACATAGCTTGCATGATTGAAGACTACAAGATTAGAATCCATCTGATCGATTCCACCACTTGTCGACAACAAAACCTACTTTTGGGAGGGAAAAATCTAAAGAACCTCAAGCATTGACATAGTAGAAGGTGATTGCGCCAGATCTTAGACTACGTTATAATTTTGAGCTGCATGACCTAAAGGGTTGAATGTCGATTTATGCCATCCACTTTCAGTAGCTTTATTTTTAACTCTGGAATAATATGCAGTGTAGCTGAGTCAGATGAAGTCGAAGTCGAAGCAGTAGGTTGATCTGTAGCTAACCATTCGATAATGACAATGGATTATTGTAGTATTTACTTCGAGTAGACACCAAAATATCAGTTTTGGGCTTACTGGAAGATAGGATAATCATGTGCGAACTAGAAGCAATATCTATGGCAACTATATGTGTTTCTAGATTCAGGGAAAAAAATTGGCAACACTGCAGATGTGGCAGAAGTCTTAAGAAGCTTTCATAATTCTGAGCGGTGAGGAAAATATTGGGTAAAATTCTTGTCATTCCATATCAAGCAAGGGTAATGAGGTTTCCGGAAAGGACCAGATGAATCAGATGATTTTTCCTGTGGGGGTGAAGTTGATTTCTTCTTATCTTTCCCCTTCTTCTTACTTCCAGGTTTCTTGTCACTTTTGCCTTTACTAGATGAAAAAACATGAATTTCAAAAGAAGATGTAGGATTAGATGTAATAGGGATTTGATTTTAAATAGCAAGCGTAGAACTAGATGGTTGGCATGCTGGCATAGTATTAGCAGAACCAATCACACCATGACCATCATGAATGTCCTTACTAGATGGATAAGGAGGAACAACAAAATTTGGTCGTGGAACATTTGGAATATTTTCACAGAGCATGCCAGACTGAGTGTAAATCAAATCCAAATAATGGGCACGAGAAATTACTTTCTCTTTAGTGATAACACTGCCTTTTTCCACATCCTCGGTGATAGATGGTAACAAGCATACTATAAAACACTCATCTAAAATTTGATCAGGAACAGATTTTTAAACCATTCGACAACGACAATTCCACTCATGTATATGATCTGATATATGAGTAGCAATGGTCTGTTTAAAGCTGGTCAAAGTTTCATTCTAGTTTCATATCTAATGGACAGCTACAAGTGAGTTAATAAAGTAGTGGCTAAAGATGTAAATTTATCGAAAGAAGCTCGTGGTAATTCAACGTAGCACTTCGCAATCGTACATGCAAGAATTTTCTGGAAAATACGCAATCTAACAAAATCATAAGTTAAAGAATTTGATCATCACCAAAAATGATAAGTCATGACATGTGTAGGCGGGTCTTGTCTAGAATTTCCACTGAATTTTGGAATGTCAAAGGGTATTTTATGAGGAATCACCAGCCACCAAGGTAAATAATGAATAGGATCGTTAGTGAGCCGATTTAAATCAAGTAATTCTAATGTTGCAACAAATAAAAACTATCAATTTAGGTTAGGTTGAGCATAACTAGGATAAGATGGAATTTCCTGGGAAATAGGCCGTTGTGTACCAACAAATGGATTCTGTCGTTGGTAACCCGGATAGGGGTAATTTTTTTGACCAAACCTTTGATAGGCATTTTCAACAGTACTTGGATAAGTTTGAAACTGTTAGAATGGTTGTTGTGGAGGCCATGGAATCTGATAAAAATGTTTCCCACCAGCATGATTTGGACAAGGTTGTGAATGGACAGGGCTAGTAGAAGCCTGTGACAAAGGTGAACTAGCCCATGGTTGTGAAATTCTAGATACAGATTTTTGTTGAACACCAGTTTGGGAAGACGCAGTTTGTAGACCCAAAACTTGAGTGTTGGGGGTTGAAGGACTCACTTGAGCAGACTGAGCAATAGCCATAGAATAAATAACAAGCGTAGTAGGTATAGATGAAACAAGTTGAACTGGTTGATATTGATATACAACTATTTTTGGTTGAACAAGAAAAGTATGTTTTCATTTACAAACAGGAATTTCATCATATGATTAACCTAAAAACGATGGATTAATACCATATGAACCGAATATATGTTGCCCCCCAGCATATGGAATATAAGGATATTTTACATACTCAATTTCATATGATGGGAATCCATCAAATACTGGATAAGATAGATGGTAATTAGATGGACCAGCCTAATATTGAGCTAATGATGCCAATAAAGGATTAGATCATTTAGTACACATAAGAGATGAAGTAGATAATATTCAATATGATGACATGGGCAAAGTCTATGGACTAGAGGACATGCCATAGTAGGCTCCATATAAATCTTCGTAACCTAGTGGGATGGACAGACCACCATAAAGATGAGACTAAGGTGTCATAGGAAACATCGAAGATGAAGAAACAATAGATGTCATTGCAGCTATAGCAAATGGTACATTCTGGGATGCTATCTCTGCCATGGTTAAATAACCCAACAAATACTCTAACGAATCTATAGGAACTTCAGAGTGAACACGATCAACAGGAGCATAGTAGGTCAAACAAGGAAAAGACAGCTAAAACTGAAGCCTTGACCCAAAATGAGTGGGATATGAAGGGGTTCTCTCTTCCTAAAGTTCTTCCTCTATTAAAATCAAACCAGGTGGAAGTACTTCACTGTCAGGCCCGAGATAAATTTCAAGGGGTAAAATCTACAGTAAAGAGGAAAACTCAATGGTTATGGATGACTAAGGATAAGATGGTTGCATGGGAACAAATTCTCATTGTTCAACTTTGGGATCAATATGTTTTGGTAAAAGAGAAATAGGTTCTGGATCGACTTCAATTTGAACAAGCTCGGGCTCTGGATTTACCGTTTCAGTGAATTGAATTCCAGTGTCCTTAGGTAATTTTGAGGGTTTCATCATGAAAATAATAGATAAGCCAGGATCAGTAGAAATGACTCGAGACTCAGTACTCAAAGGATCATATGACTCGTAAATTATATGAATATGTAGCACCAAAGCTTCCATACATACAAGAATCGATAATATGAGCTCGCCTTCATCTACTAGGCATAGCTTCTGGCGATAAAGGTGGTTTATTCGTTGTCCTACGTGAACGATGGGCAAAGGGTTGATCTTCTTCCATGTTTGCTGATTGATTTTAATAAAAATAAAAATAAACAAAAAGAGGGTGATGTTATGCAAAAGGTTTACCAAGCAACGGTGAACTGCAATATACCACCCCAGTAAACCAAGGACTTATGTACATGTAGGAAATCTCCCCAAATGTTGTTTTCACCGTATCATAGTGTACAAGGCGGCCGATTCAATTACCTATGGATGGTATGCAACCTAAATTTTTCCTCCCAAATATATTTGATGGTACGTGGATTCCCAATCCATATTATAGTTTTCTAATGTGAAACCACATAGTGAGAGCATCACCTTATAATTTTCATACTAGAACACTGCCTGATATACCCAAAAGTACGTGGATGAACTCTGATATAGTTACATACGTCCAATGAGGTATTGCACTCGTAATGTACTGCAGACAATTAATGACAACTACTTTGTTTAATGACGCTGGAACATGCCTCTAGCCTAGACCTCTAAATTTTATCGTTAAGTTACAATGCTTCCTTAGATAAATTCAGATAAATTTTAAGTTGGGCTTCCTTACAATTTTATCTTTCAGGTTCACCGTGAGATTTATTTCGAATTCCTAGAATGCAATTAAAATGATAAGCATTCATTTCAATTTTATTTTCGACAATGAAAAACTAGCTACAAAGGATAAAGAAATCAGATTGTATGAAATAAAAAATTAGCACATCTAAATGAAAATTCCCTAAACTATTCCTATGCAACACTCACAATACCTATATGCAAATGCATTTCCTTCTTCTCAACTTCTTTTAAGTTTATATGAAATATAAAGAAACTATAATGCACAAAAAATCACTCAATACTTTCAAGAGAAATGAAGACTAAAATGACAATTTGTCTTCTTAAAAATAGAGAACTGATCAAATGTAAAATTTTAAATTTGGAACTATTTTAACATGACAAAGAAAAAAAAAAGAATCATTGATAAAACAAATATCCAAAGCGAGGCAAGAAGAGTAGAGGCAATCCAGTCTCTAGAGGAAATCAGACACTTGAAGCCTCAGCAAACCAAACACTTAAATGAATTGAAAAATAAAACATATGATAGATTTTGGTTGGTTACATGAGAAATGCACCCCTGAGTGGGAGATAGCATGTTGCAGAGCAGTGTCCCTAAGCCAACAGTGTTATGAAAAGCATTGTATCAAGACCAAGAATGTGTTGCTACTGGAGGAAACTCTAAAAAAGCAATCAAACACACTACTTTTGCTAAAACACATTGAAATGATTGAAATAAAGAAGGTAAAGTCTACTAGAGGCTGATGGATAAGGATAAAACGATGAACCGTCTCATCCCTAGTATGGTCGCGAGTTATTTTTTATGGAAACCAAACCTACGGATAATTATGATTTCCCTAAGTGTGGTGGTCACACGTAGAACAAAAAAAAGAAAGATATTTGACCTTTTCCTTAAATTGAATAGATAAGGGAAGAAAACCAACCTGTAATCGATTCACTTTTCCTCACCTAATTTTGTCGCTTCCGTTGCTCGCAATCGAACTAAACTCGGTTGGTTGGTACGTGCGATGGAAAAAAGAAGACAAAAAATGACATAAAGGTATATGATATATTCATGTTAAACAAATTGAATCGATTGCATTTGTAAATATACATATAACATGAATGACACAGGTACTAGGAAAGGACCAAATTTCTTTATTATGAAGTAGAAAGAGAATTTGCAACCAATTGGATCGATTTGATGTCAATGTGCTCCAGCTTCAGTCCCATCCTCATCACACCAACATCATCACTCCAACAGCATAACATTACATGTATACGACACCTCCAAGAGTTGTGATCTCACTAGTATAACTCTACTAATACAAATTCTTTCTCTCTTTTGCACAATGATGTGTGCTCAATTTATAAGTAGATTAAGGTAGTTTGACATAAATGAATCATTGAATGGATTTTCCAAAAAATGATGAATTGGTTGCCTTGTTTATGGGAATAGGAGGATATAAGGCTTAATGGCTCCATGGTGTCCATATTCGAAGCTATCCGATGAGGTGAAAGCTAGAACAACTTCTAGAAGCCATTAGAGGTTGGGAATATTCCTGGAATCCAATGAAAAATTCACTCCTAATCAACCAACACACCATAAAGTTTGCGTAGATCCTCTTAAATGTAGCCTTGCATGGGATTTGATGCTCTAGAAAGAACTTACTTTAGTCTATGGGTGTGTTGATGGCTCAATGGGGCACTTCAGCTAGCATCTAAGAAGTTAAACTTTCATGTGGGAATAACGTCAATGGGATGACTTGTTTATGGCACGTAGCAGCTAATTTAGAGTATGATAGACCCTAATTGATATTGATCTGGGTTTTGAGATGATGCCCAAATTGACTTGCAACACTGTTGTTATTTCTAAAATCCTTATTGCATCATATTTATAGTTTGGTTTGGAAAGCCAAAAATCCACATTCTACCATGACTTATAATGGTTTGATTAAGCTTATTATTATTCATGAACATTCCCAGTAGTACTTGACCTGGGATAACTTTATAGATCCTAATTTAACCCTATCAGAAGAAAACCCAGCTACAGGAGCTGGGGTAGATGATAGGAATATTGATGGCTTAGAACAACAAACTGAAGAGGAGGAAATTCCAAATAGAGCAAGAAAAAACAGGACTTCTTCCTTAGCCTTTGGCCAAGATAAGCGAAGAAGTTATGCAAGGCTAAGCTCACAAAAGCATACCACCAACCCAATAGATGAAGTAGGGTCATGTCATGCACCCCCTGCAAACCCTCAAAATATTGTTTTATTAGATGATGAGGAGGAGGTGGACTAATTATTAGAAAATTTGGGAAAACTCTTTGAGGAAGGAGGACAATTTGAGCATTTTCAAGGTCAAGATCATACCCTTAACCACTCTGCCTCTGCAGGTATTTATGTCAACACAAAAAAAATTCCACCTATTGATGGAATGGAAGAGTTGCAAAAACATGGGGAACCAATTCCCTTTATAGATGAATAGCCTGAGGGACAAACTCATGTAGAAAGAAATTATGAATCGAAAAATCAATCAAGAGACACTATTCCATTAGAACAAGACCCTAACATTGGCACAACCTCTCTTTTACCTAAAATGGACACAATTGTTCCCTGTCCAATAAAAAAATCTCATAAAGGAGGAGGAGAGGACATACACAGACAGTGCCAGGCTGAAAGGGTTGAGTAAAAATAAAACAAAATTGAAAAAAATGATTATAAGCTTAAGAAAATGGTTGAAAGAAGTGGATAAAAACTGGAAGCAGAAAGTGGAATTAAAAACCATTGGTACCCAAACTAATACATGTTCCACTAAGGATATTGGAACTCAAGCCAAAAATATTTCTGCTTGTTCAATGGAGAGTCAAAGAGACTTTTCTGTGAATGTTATGAATGTTTCCATTCAAATGGATTTTCTAGATTGTTGTATTCCTCAAGAAACAATTGTTACTATGGAAACCGTTGTTCATACGAATTCAGTGACAACTTGTGCCAATGTATTTCAGACAGAGGAAACACCTTAATATGTCCCTCTCGTAAGGGAAGATGTTATCCAAAAATTGCAAAATGAATTAAGATGGACCCAACAAGTGTTGCCTCAACAACAATTAAAAGAAGTGGTACCTTTATTGACGCACCCATAATTATTAAATAAAATGAATACACGTATTGCAACTGAGGACGAGACTTTTTCTAGTCTCGGGAATGAATAGGTGAAAGTGAAGAAAGTGCAAAACTAGCTTCAAAAAGCCATGGACCAAAATGAAACCATTTGTTCTATTTATTTTGATGTTTTTTCTTGTCGATCACCAGTCACCAACTATGCATTATTTTTACTGGGGAGTTACTTGTAAATGAATATTAGAGCTGGTAAGCTTACTAAATTCAAGGCTACTTTAGATTATGTTCAATGCCGCAAGGAACAGGACGAGAAGGCAAAACACCTTCTCTATGAGTTATAACTACATACTTTTTTCTTGGAAGATCAAAGGGATGATAATCCTAGCCCCTTTATTGCATATGTTCAATTCAAAGCCTTCCTTTCTTTCCCTAAAAACCATCTTGAATGGGCCAAGGCCTATAATACTTTTAAAAAAAGGGAGCATGGTCTAGATTTATGGGTTAGAGGAGAACCCATTAAAACTTTAAACCTTTCTTCCAACACAAAAAGTTTATGGAGCGATAAGGAGTTGTGGTGACATTGGGACCTCTCCATAAAGATGTTGTACAGGTTGGAAGAGAATATTTCTAGGATATTAAAGAGGATGCCCTATTGGCAGTGAAACAAAGGTGGAAATATTCTACTAAAAATGTTAAAAAAAGAGAGCCATTCGATTAAAGAAATTTTAAGGATGTTACCGCTTGTGTGAATATGTATAAAAATATTATCATATGCAAGGGCCCTACCTAGATAGGATGTTGTTAGAGGTGTCCCATTATCAGGTATCGTCCTGAAGGATATCATTTTAATTATGATTTAACTTAATGTTATGAGATCAGTGCTTTTTCAATGCTTGAACAGAAGAATGGTTTTAGGCTATATCAAGAAGAATTTTATCTTGCCTACTCTTAGAAACAACTACACCTAAACTATATTATTGCATGAGGACATGCAAAGAAGTATGCACGGGATTGTGTTGAGTCATAGAAAAGGTATGCGTTTATCCTCATATTAGCGTGATTAATCATTTACTTTTATGTATTTATGTTCATTCTTTGGTAAAATGTAGAAGAAAAGATTTTAGAAGATGAATAAAATAAATTATCAACAAGTTGTATGATTTTAGCATAAAAACCAACTTTTTCTTGCCTTTATGTGTAGAAATCAAAATTGGACAATTCTTGTTCAAACGATGGAACAACAACGACCAATGAAAGAAAAAGGGTCACTTCTTGAAAGCAAGGGCTAGCAAAAGAAAAGGAGAATTGAGCTAATTCTATGGTGGAAATCCAATTATTAGTTGTGAAATCCTCAAGATCTCATGATCCTAAGGATTCACTCTCATCTATTAGTGTACCATTTGGTTATATAAGGTTGCTAGGTGAAAATAAAGTTGGTGGTTAATTTCTGAGTTTTAACTTTCATTTGCACATTATTATTTGTATTGAAGACCGATTATTTTCACTACAATGATTTTGTATCTTTACTACTGTGATTAATGAGAAAAGTAGTGCTTTATTCGTAATCTTGTTCTAAGTATTATAACCAGTAGCTTCTAGATGCTTTGGGCCTGGTTGCTAGGATAGTTGCTGCTTCTTTTGTGCCATAATCATTTCTTTCATTTATCTGATTATTAATTATTGTATCTTGTCATTTCGATTATTGTGTGATGTTAGAATTCATTTTCATAGTTTACCTTTACCATTTGAGATAAATCTTAAACGTTGTTACTTTTACAATTACATATTGTTCTTTAACGAATTGTTCAGATTCTTTCAAGCATTACATTTAATTACTATTCTTTTCAAGTGATGCTATCATAGATATTGAGTGATTAATTATTGTCATTCTTAATTGAAGGCCTAAATAGTTGATTACTGCTCATTTAATATAATTTCTCTTTTCAGTAGATAGATCGTTGTTAGTATCACGCAATAATTCTTTAAGTTTGATTCCTTCAATTTATGCGTTTGGATTTAGTTTCTTTACAAATCAGTTGAGATTATATCAGGATTTATGGTTTGTAAATGATTTAATGTTTGCTTCTGAATTATTCCGGATTGAACTTCAAGAATTAGAGATTAGTTATTGCAACAATTTATAATCATTTATTCCTAAATATCCTTTGATCTCACTTTGCATAAACAGTTCTAACACTTTTGAAATAATTAGGTGTATTCTTGGTTGATAATTAATGTAGATATAAAAATATTTATTTTCAGAGTCAACTTAGTGCACCAATACTCTCCTAGAATATATGTGCCGAAGTCGACAGATTAAGGCCCAACAAGGATGAGGCAATAATGTGTCCTCAAAAAAGCCCTAAGGTGCATAGCATAATGTGACTAATAAATACTGACACCATTTTAAGGAAAAATTGGTATGATGGGGGGGCTTATGAATTCCCTTGTCATAGCATAACATGCAAGGTTAACCTAGCATTGGCAAAAAATATTTTATAGGGAATGATTAATTACTCGAACTAAGGATTTTCAAAGGCATATTGGTAAACCAATGGGGAATATGGAGTTTCAATATTAGTAATATAGAATGGGTGTGATACATGGAAGGTCTTATATATGGTAATAGGCACATTGTGGTTCTAAAGTGACTCCATGGGACATAAAGGTGAATCACCTCTGATAATCTGAACAAGAGCAACTAAAATATGTTGAGAGTGATCAAAGAAAATACAAGTGGTACAAGGCCCTCCTAGAGGAAAAGAAGATGTTATAAGAGGTGGAATTTGTGGCACAAGGTTTTCACCATGGAAAGGATAAATGTAATTGGTGTTTTCTCTAGTATGAAGAAAAAATAGATTCCCAATCCAAAATGGATCGCATGACATGGGCACCAAAATACAAAGGAGTGTAATAGATGGAAAATGAAAAATATGGATGGCTTGATCCATCGATCAAGTTGTGGGGGTCCCTAAGATGATATCCAATGAATGGTTGGAAAATGTAATGAGTGAAGTGATGCTTGTTGTATTTGAAATGTGAGAAGGAATGGGTCAAAAATAGACTATATAAACTTTAGTTAAGAGTGGTTACTCACAATGAAATTCCACACATGATTCAACACGTATAAGACAATTAGGTGTTAGCGTAAGAGTGACAAATAGGCAAAAAAATTGATTTGAAAAGAAGGGGACTTAACACATCATGGAAAAATACGGCTTCCAAGTTAAGTATCAAATGAAGAAAAAATAAGGAAGAACCATTTGATATCTTGGAGGAATCTTTCCAATGCTGTTAATTTTTTTCAAATACAGCTATTATGAGCTCCTAATGGAGAAGTGAAAATTTTTGAAAAAAATTATAACAACATTTTCCCCTGCAATTTCAAGTTATTTTTCTTAGGTTGTGGAGATATTGGAGATGAGGAGGTAGCCCTAAATCATGTTCATATTTTTTTGGAAAAAACTGACAAGTTGAATTTGGATCTATGACTTTCAGGTAGGTTTCCTTACGTTACATGTAAATTTTCGTGCAGTGTTGTTTCAGGTTAGGGATTTTTGGGTCCCTAGGACCATCTGTTGAATTTTTTAGGGACATTTCACTTTTTAAGGCATTTATTATGATGGGACTAAATTTATGAGGGCCTATAGTGTGTTTTCCAATGCAATATTCAAGGATAATACTACATTGGTGACCTAGGACATTGATTCAAGGTGTTGAGGGGGGATGTGGCCACAAGGATATCCCATGATTAGATGATATTATAATGGTTTGATATATGTATCTAATACTAATAAAATTACGGTTTTGTGCAAGCATTATAGAGATCAAAGTGTTATGGCGAGAACGAGATTTTGAGAAACTCCGTACCCAAGTTTAGGAAAACAAGTTAGTGAGAAGTGATCTTTCCTAGTATGGATTACTTAATTTTTTTAAGAAACCATTGATGACTATTGGGGAGAAGCTCGTCATGAGCATAGTGAGCTACTCAGATCCAGATATCGAGGAATTCATGATCTAATACTTCCAAATCCTTATTATGATCTACAACGTATATTTTTTGATAGGGTTTCTACCCATGGGGGTAGTTGGAGGATATGTGCATCCAATTCTACCTTGTGGGAGGTGGGTGGATGAGCTCACTAATAATAAAAAAATTTATTCACGCCCAAGTGAGACACTTGGTCATCAAACTCACATACATAAATATATGGGAGGCATGGGATAATACAATTTCACTGATATACATCTTAGGTAACCATGTTGTCCACAAGATATTAGGAAGGAAAATCCTACTCGTGGAGAGTGTTTTTGTAGGGAATTATTAGTAAGGGTGGTTTTATATGCTACTAATGGTGCTAAAACACCAATTGAATTCCTATGAAATTGTGACAGTAGGAATTTTTTCCTATCATATAGTGTTATGTGCACTCTTTTCTGAGAAGATTCATACAATCTGACCTCATATTTTTATATATTATGGGGCCTAAAAGAGCCTAGGATGTAGTGCTATAGGAATTTGTTATGATGGGAAGAAGGAGGAGGGGTTCAGAGAATGCTCCGACTGGAGTTTTTCCCATAGTGGTACCAAATCACATTACACAATGAGGATTAACCTTACTCTAGAATGAGCTGTGAAGGAAATCCAAATCTACCATTGCAACTAGGATGAACAAGAGGCCCAGATGGGAAGAAATTTTATAATTTGTTTTTTGCTATGACTTCATAGGTTAGAAAGATTTTCATGTGGTATAGAAATTCTGACTTATGTGATATGTAGACATTTCTTCGATGAGGTCATCAGGACTTGCAATCAGGACATCGACACATGAAACCTAGGAAAATGAAACATATAAATCACACGGGAAATGAGAGACCAATGAGTTTTTAAAAGGATCTCTAGAGGAGGCTTGATATTCTATTGATGAGTGTTATAGATCATGGTTGGCATGATTTAGAGGATTGTTACCTAGATGCATGTGATATTCTACCCTCTGAGTATTGAGTCATTATCAGGCAAGAAACTATGGGAAATCAGGCTATCATGGAATTACGTGTGGGCGATGTGGTGCCTTTAGCAAGAAACCATCCATTTGAGGAGGATTAGGGAGAGGAGAAAAACATGCCCCCAAGATTTTGACTTATGTTATAGCATGTTGTGAACATGTCATATGTATTTAGACTAGTAGATATTTGTGCTATATGATATGCTGCATAATGCGATTATCCATAATTCGTGTGGTCTCCATATACTTTGTATTGGTTATCTTCTTATGGATGCATGTGATACATTACAACATAGCGTGTTATTAACAATGGTATCTACATAGTATTTTTGTGCTTTGGGTCACATGATTGAATTAATTGGATTAAATTGATTTAGCCCCAAGCTAAAATCATAAATATTTTATAAATATGACAAGGTTACACACATGATAAATGTTTTTCAACTCCATGTTGAGAAGTTAGGAATCAATACAAACATGAGCATGAAGGATGAAATCATCAAGGGAATTAACTAGAAAACCAATAATAGCATCACAATGAACTATATTATTCATGGAAAATCTAATGCAAACACCATTGGAGTAGACTTGGGGATGCAAATGGGTAAGATGGCCTAGGCTGTTGAGGCTAGAGTCCACATGTCATGAATCACACCATCAACATATAACCATATATGGTGTCGATGATGGATCCATATAAAAGGTGCAAGAAGATAATCAATGAGATGTTGAAGAATATAGGCCTACCTACATGATGCAAAAAGAAACAAAAATATGCATTTTAGGGAAACTCTTAAAGGTGGAATTTCTTAAGGTAGATTACATTCCAAGGGTTTGGGATAATATAGACCAATGGATCCTCAAGGATGTATGTCCCCTTGCCCATAAGTCTTTTGAAAAAATAAGGGCCCCACCATAAAGTTTTGAACTTCCCATTTCTCGAGATATTGTGGGCTTGGTCATAAAATGAGGACCAAATCTCCTTCCTCGTAGAAATTATGGAAGACCTTGTGGTCATAGCATTTATTGGTCACTTCAATGGTTTAAAAATGCACCAATATTATTTTGCGGATTCCAACATCATTAACCTTTGCTATAATGGTGAGGTATTGGGGAGGAGATTGATGGAAAATTGAAGGGAGGGAATTTGGCACTCAGTTGGTAATATTGCCTCCTCTTCATTAATGAGATGGAATTGAGTGAACCTAGTAATAGTCTTAACAAAGTATATATATGCTCATAATGCAAGGAACAAAATTACATGCTAGTTGGTATACTCTTTATTCACCATACACTAAATCATAGCCTTGAGGATATTTTTCAGAGCCTCAACTTCTCCATTCCCTTACATGTAATAAGGAAATGAATATTGGTTCCCTCACTTTTGTGAATGTGAAATCTATCTTTACACAAGGCATTTCTCCACACTTCATTGTGGGATATAGAATCAATGAATATGTGCTTTATCTCTACACAATTATCATGCATACATCACACATTGTAATATATTCTAGCATTATTTGTGTTTGTTCAATGCAGGTTTTGAGAAAAACTTTTGGGGTTCACTCTCTTTATTTTATGTTTCATTTAGATGAAAGGGAACTTCCATCTTTAGAGAACTGACATATACTATTAAATCTAAGTTCTTTATCATTTATCAATGTTTGATAGGTTGTATCTATATGTTACATCCTTTTTATAGTATTTTTAATTGCTTTTTCCAATATTGTATTTATAATTGTTATTTCTCATATTATTGGAAAAGGTAAAGATGATCTTAGGAGGACCATAAGAATGCAATGAAAATTGGCGAAGGAAAAGGATTGGCACAATAAGAGTAGAAATATTGTGAAAATGGGTTTTCATTTATAGTAATTTTAATTATTATTAATTTTTGGGTTAGATTTGATTTGAATTTAAATGTGTGGTCTCTAATAATTTTATATATTGGATTATTTTTGTTGGAGTTTCTAATAATATTCTCAATAAAAATGTATTAAATTTCTTTCAAATATAAAACGAAAAAAAAATTATGCACACATATTATTATTATTAATCATTCTAATAAAGAATAATAATTAAACAAGTTTAGATATATCTTTAATCTAGGTCTACCAAGCCCTGAGAGGGATTATTTTTTTTCACTTTAAAAGAGATTTTCACCTCGAGGGATTTGATTCCTTTAGATGGTTGGATCCAGAGTTAAAATGGATATAGAGTGGCACTAAAAAAGTGGAATATGGTAGTAACCTTTGTTACATTAATTTTTCATGAATAAAACTATGGTGATATTGAAATGTTTTGTAAACCAAACATAAAAAAATTAATCATCATCATTAAATATTTAATGATTTTTAATATTTTCATTATTAAATATTTAATGGTTTTTAGTATTTTGTTTACATTATATTGTATACAATAAAATTTAACATATTGTTTTTTTTTTACTAGAGGAATATGTTGGAATATGTAATTCCTACTTGTCTTCAATTGTGACTTTCTATGTATAGAGTCTGTTCCTATTCCATAGGTTAGCTAAAACTAAGTTCCTAGTTTGGTGTAAGGTTGAGATATCCTCTCAACCAACTTATTGTGCGTCCAAGATAGCTCCCCTATCTTGAGACTATACCTCATGTATATATGTAACTTTATTTGATTAATAAAATATGGTGTGTATCTGAAATTTTATCTTGGTATCAGAGCCCATACGAGCCTGGACCTCGGCCCCTCCTGGGTTGAGGGAAATAACATAAATTTATCTATTTTTTTTAGTTTTTTGGTTGTCCATTCGTTTGGGCGAAGGTGTATTGGAGTTGTGCCCATATTCTAGAGTTGGTATGTTGCATTATTCTTCTGCAAGGCGATCTGAGCATGGATCTGTTGATTGGATTTGTGCTGAGTGGTTAGCACAGCTAAGGAAGCAGATTGTGCTATAATGGTTTGAGGAGTAGAGTGTCCATGTGCGCAATAGAAGTATTTGTTTTATACCGATGTGTTATGGCGCTACCTATTGGCATGGACTGGTGAAGGTCAAGGCAACCTGCCCTCTACGTGAAGGCCGAGGCAACCTGGTTTCGGTCTAGCGGCTGTCGTTGGAGGACATAGCTCTGGGAAATCCTTTGTGCTGGAAGGGATTTCTTATGTCATGGATTAGGGCCTTTCTGCGACTGATGACATCCTTTCGCCATTGTTCTGAGAACTTTTTTTTTGCTAGTCGTATTTGTATTTGCTGCTAGGTCGTTTGAAGAATGGTCATTGATAAGATCTAGGACCTGGAGTCCAATTTACTTAAAATATTGGGAACTAATCCGAAGTCTCTACAGTTTGCGGAGTCCACTCTCAGGTATGGTAAGAGGTATGATTCCATCCATCAGATTGTGCATAGATTCAATGCTTTTCTGAAGAACGTGGAGTTGATCGAGTCAAGAAACAACTCGAAGCTTCCTTATACTTTGGCAATAAATGAGTTTGCTGACATAACATGGGAGGAATTCCATGGAAAATATTTGGGTGCTTCACAGAACTGTTCGGCTACCAACAGTAGTCATAAGTTGACGTATGCCAAGTTTCTTGCGAAGAAAGACTGAGAAAAGCTGGTATCGGGTCGATTGGTGACCCGATATGTGTGTGGAGCAGTGCCCAGCTAACTATTATGGACATGTTAATCTGAATTGTTGTAGATCAGTGAACTTTGTAGATCAACAAGTCCTTCAAGAACCTATCATTCATAACAATGATTATGGTGGATCGACAGTAAGTGTCCTATGTGCCTAAGTCAAGTGGCTTCCATCTCTATTCCTGTGAAGTATTTTAATTTGTCTATTCGTGTGAAGAGATCATGGCCCAGGTTAAGTGAGTGTTTTTTGAAGGGATCCCACCATATTGGAACGAGGACTGAGTGAAGGAGCACCTGAAGCCATATGGTGAAATAGAAAAATTTGTGTTGGCTTGTAACATGCCCATTGAAAAGTGAAGGGATTTTGGGTTCATAAATTTTACTAGTCACGAGGCAACCATGTCATGCATTGAAGGTTTAAACAACACTATGTTGATCGATGGAGAGACAAGGAATCAAGCAGTGAAAGAAGGAATGCATGGTGGATTCCCTATTGGTCACTCTTGCAATGGCATTCGTACTAAACAAGACTAGGACCTACAAGTTGGAAGGTATCCTATAAAGAAAGTGGGGATGCCATGAGGGAGAGGTTTCATATCCCGATGGCGTGGCTGAGTATTTGCTGGTCATGGTGGAAGATTTTTATCCAGGGATGATGATGACGTGGAAACATTATTTCATGCTTTCCGTGAACAATTTGTCTATGATGAACGACGCCTGGGAAAGCTTGGCATATTGGAGGTGACCCAAGAAGGGGTTCTTACATGGATTATTCAAGTCAAAATAATGTGTTTTATAGTAGACCTGCTGCTAGTACAAGACAAGGTGGAGACTTCGCTAACTGGGCTGTTGGGGCCAGACCTGTCACGTATAAGGATGGTTGTGGACCAAAGCGTGGGAGCTTGCTACATGGTGGAGCAAGGCCTCTCCAGTCTCGAAGACACTCGTTTCCACCTGTAGAAGATACATATATTGGTCGACTAGATAGAGAGTTGGATGACAGTCGTATTAGGCATGATTCATATGCATATGATGTTATTAGCCAGGGAACAAAACGTCCATATGCAACGTTGGATGAAAATCCTCGATATGATGAGTCTGGAAGCAGAGGAAATTCTCGGACCCGTTATAATTGTGAGGACATTACCTTGGCAGTAGTTCTTCGTTGTTGCAACCTAACAACCAATGTGAGAAGGCATGCCTCTTTTGTCTGCACCAGATGTCCTTCCATGATGATGGAGAGCTGAATATGGTGTGATGAGCATGGATGTTTTTTGTGTGAGTTGCGTTACTGTGGAAATGTTACTACGTATCCGACCTGTGTGTCGTTGCATGATCTACAGAAGAGCTGAAGAATTAAAGAAATGGCTACAAGAAGACCATCTTGGAGGTGCGGTAAAAGAGGTGAGTTGGTTCATATTTTCTTTTGAGATAGCTTAATAGGTATGACCAGTTTATTGGAGCTATGAAAATATGTGGACTGAATTTATTGTGCCCTCGGAATCTTGAATGTATTGAAGCATTGAGCCTAGCTAACTCAATGAAGTGGATTTTTTAGAATTAGATACTCTAACAAATCGCGCAGGTGAATTCAAGACAAAAATTAGACGAGAAAAAGAAAGAGGATGGAAAGATACTCTGTGGTGGATAGTAAGACTGAAGTGTAACAAATATTAATTTTGTGCAACAGCGCAACAATGACACTCAAAATTAAAGGATGATGGACATGTAGGTGAAAGTTTGTGTGAATTAGTGTGGGTTTCTTAGAATAGACCCTTGATGATGCGTCACTCAGTTGAATGGTAAGCAAGTCTAGGATGGTTTTGTATTGGTCATTTTATGTACCTAGTAACTCCAAGAGTCGGAGTATGTGTTGTAAGCCGTGTAAGGCATGTGTATCCCCGTGAAGTTCATGCTAATCTCCAAACCACTTTGTAATTAACAGGTTCCTGGTCAGCCATAAACAATTTTGCAGTGTCAGTTTGTGGTTAGCCAGAAACCATGTGTAAAAATGAAGTGGACTAGAAGCAGGTTCGTGCCAGTGTTGGCCCACTGATGAAGAGATCCAGTGCAAGGTCACCGATGAAGAAATCCGGTGCAAGGTCGCTGATGAAGAAATCCGGTGAAAGGTAGCCGATGAAGGGATCTGGTAAAAGTTTGCCGAAGAGATCTAAGACAGATCTAGTGGCGGTGAGAGTTCATCGATGAAGTAAGAGCATTCTGTGGAAGCCAAACTCTCTTGGTTCAAACTCTCTTTCGTAGAGCTGACCAATGGGATTTATATTAATCCATTCAAACATATTTTTTAACATCGTTATGGGTGATCCAATAAAACCCACATTGGAGGGGATCTGTTGGTACATGTACATGTATGTAGTGATAATGGTTCACAGAACCATGTATGCGAAGGACATCCTACGAAACCAACGGTTTCAGTGGTTGGTACCAATGCATTCTAGTGGATGGTTGGTCCTTTATATGGACGTCGCATATCATTTTCTAATGTTTGACCACAACTAGACTTTGCAGACCGGCATGGCAAAGTAAATGATGAAGATGCGAAAGACTCAAAGTACAAAGCCAAAGAAGTGGTGTGTTTTAGCATATAAATGATGTAGTCAAAGTTTGTTTATGTTTGTAGAACAGACTCATGACCATGGTAGAGTATGAGTCACAATTTGTAATTAGAGAAAATCTACATGTCAGTTATTGTTTGTACATATTGTAAGACCTAGAGAGGCAAGCCTACCCCTTTGTTATATGTTCCCTCTGTCAGAAAGTTTTAACACCCTGGAAGAGCGTGTCATGCGGGATGGATACACTTGGGTGTGCCGTATTGGTTTTAGACTCCATGAGGTGAAATTATTTTATATAGAGGGAGTTCATCGAGAGGTTGGATGAACCATGTATGTGAAGGACTTCCTAGTAGACTGGCAGTTGCACTAGTTGGGAACCCATGCATTTCGGTAGATGATTGTTCATTTATATGGACATCAACAATAGAATGAACAAGATACAAAGTTTAATTACCAAACAGAACCAGTGTAATTACCAAAGAGGACCAGTTGTAGATTTTGCAGATGGATATTGAGACAAGTAGTCATTAAGGGGGAGTGTTGGAATATGTAATTCCTACTTGTCTTCAGTTGTGACTCTCTATGTATAGAGTTTGTTCCTATTCCATAGGTTAGCTAAAACTAAGTTCCTAGTTTGTTGTGAGGTTGAGATATTCCCTCAACCAACTTATTGTGCGTCCAAGATAGCTTCTCTATCTTGAGACTATACCTCATGTATATATGTAACTTTATTTGATTAATAAAATATGGTGTGTATCTGAGATTTCATCTTAATGTACTACTTACTAGCATGACAAGGGCCTATTCCAATGTAACCACTATAATCCCTAGGTGTTATTGTATGTCTTTTATGTAGAGAAAGGTAAATTAGAAGAATCTGAAAGTAGAACCTATTCATACATAATACTTCATTTTCAGGACCATCAACAATTAAACTACCAATAAAATTAAAAATAACATAAATTTGAACCAAAAATTATTTAAAAATAATAATTTCTCGATATTTTTTTTTTAATAAATTTTAATATGTAGATAAATAAATTCAACTTTTCATGATATTTTCTAGCGATTAACTAATTCACCTCTTTCATTACAGTTTCCAAAATCCAAAAAAGGAAAAAATCCAGTATAAATTCAACCTAAAAAAATACCACCTGCTGATAACTAAAGTCATAATATAAACCCCAAACATATCGCTAATAAAATTAATTCAGGATACCTCTTCATTTACAATCAGACTTTAACAAAATATTGTTAAGAAAAAGTGAATTTGTCCATGGCTGTAGGAACATTGATCCACCAGTAGAAGTCTTTGCTTTGTATTGGAAGCCGTCACCACCAGAACTCGGAAACATGATTGCATGTGCGCTGGAAGTAGCAGAGCCGCAGGTGATTGAAGTAGAAATAGCAGCCCCGGTCCCCCTCGCTGGCAAGTTTCAAGAATTAATGTCTTCACAATACTCATGCCGACATGCACGTGGATCGGTGGGCTAGCTAGATATGTCGCTGTTTTGTCCCGGCAAACCCCACTTTTTCACGTGAAGATTTGTTGGGTGTCATGGCTTCACTCTGATCTAATGGATACTCTCTTCTCAGTGTTTTCTCTCGTTCTAAAGTGACATATTTTAAAAACACGCGAGGTAACAATAAATCGTCCAGAAAGGAATTCGAGCTGAACAAGTTGGATTGGTATGCAAATTAATTAACTCCCACTAGATTAACAGTCAGTATTTTCTCAGCACAGTCAGAATATCCATTCATTCTTTCTGACCCAGATCTAGAAAATTAAATCTGTAATATTTATAATGCTTTAATACAACACTACAAACAAAAACATAATATTTCTGCGACTTGAACTCCCAACTCCTTACAAAAATATAATTCCAAATCAAGGGCTTTCTGGAGTCTTCGCAGCCTGGGTAGAGCAAACGTTATCATCATTGTTGATGAGCGAGTTATATGAAAAATTAAAAGCTGAACATGGGAGTCTTCATTGTATTTTTGAATTTTCTTCTCTTTTGACTGGTAGTGTCAAGAGGCTTCCGAGTCAGAACAGTTTCTGTACATACGAAAACTTTATGATTAAAGTGGAACTCTGCGTAAAATATAAAATTGTAGCTTTCATTCGGATTCGAATGATGGCAATCAAGAAAGAAAAATGGGTGTGAAGGTGGACCGAGATTCGACAAAAAAATTAGGTATAGCACGAGGTCCTGCAAGTACACCCCGACCTGTCGAGCTGACGTGTTGTTTCCCAGCTGATTCCCTTTCAACTTTAATTTCCTTCTTCCACAGTTCGTATTGGCGGCCAAACACGTCACTCTCTTTAGTATTTCTACACACTAGATTGATTTATGATGCGGTGGCCCAACACGTCACTCTCTTTAGTATTTCTACACGCTACATTGATTTATGATGCGGTGGCAATTGATTAGGAATCCAACGGCGAGCATCAGCTGGGTGGGCCGCATTAATGGGCCTATGGCAGCTGAAATAAGGCTCGGCGATGAAAATTGTTTTGTATAAGGTGTATGATAGTTTGGACTGGGCATTCCTTCGACTCACAATTGGCTTATCAAATTCCAACATAGAATGGATAATGGCATGGGGTCTCAATTTGCTGTGATTATAAATCGATACCCATCCGATTTCTTTGGTGCGGGGCAGGGTAGCTCACTATCCCCATTATTGCTTATCCTTATAATGGATTGTCTAAACCTCAAAATCAGGGAGGCTACTGATGATGGCCATTCCACACGGGTTCTCATATGTTGTTATATTATTGTAACACACAACCTATTCGTGGATTATGTTTTGGTTTTCGAGATGCTTAATAGAAACAACTAGGGGCATCTTTATTATATACTTGGTGGCTTTGGAAATGGGACAAGGTTGTAGGAAAATGACGGTAAGTCTGTTATTCTATTTTGGGCTGGTGATTTGGGGCTAATATTGGACATCGCCACTATGTTCAATTTTAAATACCATGGCTTTACCTACCTGGGGTTTAAATTAACACGGGTTAAATAAAAAAATGTTGACTTGGAGAAGGGCTCGTGGGGGGCTGTGTGGTGGTACATTTTAGTACAAGCCATTTCACAGCAATTTCGACATACTAGGAAATGTTGTATCGTATAAGTGCCAACATCATTCACAAGTACAACTCTATAGTAGAAAATTTCATTTGGGTGGGTATCAAGATGGAGGGGCAATACCACCTTGCAAAAGTTTTGCAAGCATTGTTGTCCCAAAGGGGTATGGAGGCTGGGGTATACTCGACTTGGGTACATTTGGGTCGACACTGCTCCTAAAATACATGTGGAGAGAGATAAATATCAAAGGTATGTGGCGGGACATCATTTGCACGAAGTATCTGGGAGGAAGAGACATAAGATAATGGTACAGGAGGGGCATACTTGCTATAAGATATGGATCATACATCTGGAGGAGTTTTCAATCTGTTAAAGGAATATACTTACAAAATTTGGTATGGAGGTTCGAGAAAGGGACACACATTATCATGGGGTCCCATAGAATTAAGGAAGTGGCAACGCCACAACAACTTTCATAAAATTTTGTAGACTACCTCCACTCTCGGGGTTGAATTTACCTTTCCGAGGTCAGTGGGACATGGCAAGGCACCACGCCAATTTGGAAGAATGCAAAGGAAATGCATATACATCTGCACTTGCAAGATGAATGGAGTCAACACATTATGACTCTTCTAATGGCAAGTCTAAGTGCCTAGAATAAAAGTGACCAGATCACATGGGCTTTTACGTTGTGCATGAACGGAACTGTCATTGCTGAAATACACAGGGACATTATGAAAAACTCTCGAGGACTACAAATATGTTGTATAAACAGGTATACGCACTAAACATTCCACACAAGATAATTTTATTTAACTAGCTAGTGTGTTGCAATAGAAACTTGACATGGGAAAATATAAGCAAAAAAGGAATGCAGAGACTCAGACGATGTGCTTTGTGCCCTAATGACATTGAAAATAATTTACATCTATTTATTGCATGTCCTATTACTTATCTAGTCTCGCAGGGTATACTACTCCCATATAGGGTCCTCATTCACTTGCAAGAATGCTACATATGGTGGATGTCAAAGGAAAAAAGGCTAAATATGGGAGATATGTAAAGCACATAATGTTATTATGTTTGATCGTATATGCTTAAAAACTAAAAATGTCATTCAAAAGATCATTACATGGTTGGAGGGGACTATTATGGTGCATCGAACTCCTCGAACCCGTGCGCATAGATACACTATCGACCTGTCTTTCCAGCATGATACTTTGATGGGGCAGAAAATGGTCATATCTGTGGATGGGGGGTTTGGTGAGGATTAAACCACAATACCCAATATAAAATCCATTGAAATGAAGGGCGGGGTACAAACACAAGGGCAGAGGTACTAGCGTTATGGAATCTTTTGTGGTTTCCACATCAATTGGCTTTAGATACTATATATGTTTGTGGAGATTCACATCTATAATTCAACATCTAAACATGGTGACAAATTTCTCTCCCCCAATTATGATGGCTTGGATGGAGCTCATATACTCACTCAATGACACTTTCAAGGCCATAAATATTTCACACATGTATCATGCTACAAACCCTTATCTTGTATATGTTCCCAATTGTGTTAGTTATTCCTCTATTTGATAGCGCATGAGCAACCCCATTGGATGTAGTTATTTTGGACATAATTTCATACTATGTGATAGCAAGACTATCTATGTATTTATTTATGATTACAAGTTTTTTATATGTATTTTTTATTTCGAGCAATATGGTGACTATACAACACTGTGGATGGATCCTATATTACTCACAATGTGGAATGATTTATGATATATAATGTATAATCTCAAATACAATTTTCTAATATATGCACTGGTACATATCAATAATATATAAAAGATTGTTTCTATCTCAAAAAAATTTATGTAATTATCAAAATATATATATATATATATATATATATATATATATATATATATATATATATATATATATATATATAATCTTAATTTTAAATTTATAAAAATATATAATTCTATGGAAATTATAATATCACATTTTTGATAAAAAAATCAAAACATAACCAATGACTTTACTATAATATTATTAATAAATATAAAATTTTTACCATTCATTTAACTCATTATAAAATATCTAATTCTTTTTTACTCTATATTGATAAGTGATATTTTAATTATAAAATATCTAATTCCTGTTTACTCAATATAGATAAGTGATATTTGGGAAAATATTAATAATAGAAAGAAATTTATTTATGAACATTTTTTATTTTTTTCAAATCTCAAGAAAAAAAATTTGATAGATAACATTACAAAAAAAAATTAATACTTGGTCATAAATAAAATATCTTAATATAAAGTTTACTCAATATAGATAAGTGATATTTGGGAAAATATTAATAATAGAAAGAAATTTATTTATGAACATTTTTTATTTTTTTCAAATCTCAAGAAAAAAAATTTGATAGATAACATTACAAAAAAAAATTAATACTTGGTCATAAATAAAATATCTTAATATAAAGTTTAACTATATATCTATTTAATATTATATAGAGTAAAATAAAAAATAAATGAAATTATAAAGCTGATTATTATTAAGTATTTTTTATTTCTTAATATGATGACATCTAATTTATTCAATTCTTAATATAGAGTTCAAAAATAAAATAAAATAATTATTAATAACCAAAAAAATATTTCAGGAAATGTCTTTCTATGAGTGTGTAGAGAAATTATAAAAAAAAATCTATTTATTGTCAAAACATTTTAAAGGTGTATATGGGTGCTATACTCAATATGAGATAGATGTACAATTCCTTCCATGCTCAACATGGGATTTTGAGTTGTAGCATATTAAGTAACAATGTAAATCCATATTAACCTCTTGTCTATCATGTACAAGGATCAAAATTTAAAGAAATGTTTGAATTTTAATAATTTGATCTATTTTAGTACATGGGGTTGGACCATTTGACCTTGCAGTAGGGCTTGACTAGAAGAGGCCACAAGGAGGCTCATTTGACAATGAAAGATGTATTTGTTTCATAAATATTTTTTTATGGTGAAATGAAAGGACTTAGGAAACATAACTTTATGGAGGATGTTATTATCTTAACCATATTTACGTTATACACATACAAAAACTTTATTGTGTGTTTTATTCATCTATCTAATTATATGTTTTTTGTTATGAAACCAACTCCAAAAATAGAAGAAAAGGGAGATCAATGCCTTAGAAATAATCCACTTCAAGGGGGCAAGCCCCTTTACATTACATATATGAACAATTCTTGGATGATACAAATGACACAACCTCCTTTCTATATATAGGATTCCATGGGGTCACAATATAATCCTAGCTGACCTAACAATAATAATGTAAGGGCACAATAATAATAATATGGAGGCGACAGGGGTACAACAATAACAATAAGGGGGTCCACTAGCAACAATAAGGGGATACACTAGTAGTATAGGAACCTAACATGCCCCTCTCCTTCAAACAAGTGTTGCCCTCAACGCTTGATTATTTATGGATGCTTTTGTATAAAATTCTCATCCTTCCATGTGAAATATTTAATGGGTAAGTTCTTCCACTTGCTGGGATACCCTGAAATTGATCGATTTGGTAGTTTTCGAGTTCTTGTTTATGTGATTGCTTTAGAATTTATTTCGCTGCGATGTTGACCTTCCTGTTGTTTCATTTGATTGTGCACCAAAGTCAGGTTATCCTTTGAGAGTTGGAGAACTTGTTGTTGATGTTCAATGTGATCTTCCACTACTTTATCATCCATATTAGATTTCATTTGATCCTTCAAACTGTCTAACTTAGCCTCCATTTTCCCGTTTAAACCATCTATGTCATCTTTTATTTCTCTTTGTAACATCGAAATTTTTTGCACTTGGTATTGTAATTTTGATATCTCATACTCCAGTCCTTCCTCTTCATGCGTCATAATATAGATTTTAGAGGGCTTAATTGGTTTGGAATTATTTTTGGGAGGCATTATGGAACGTGTACTGATAAAAATTCTTCAATATGCCATTGGAATTACTTCAAATTGTTTTTTCAAACAACCGTTATGCAATTTTAAAAAACAAATACACACCTTTTTATTGATTTTTAGGAGGTCGATATTAGACTTGAATTATCTCGGTAATTTCGGATCTTCAATATTTGAAATTTGGTCTTGTAGTAGCCCTCTGAATCTTCTTTTGAATGCCATACGTCTAACCTCACTTAGATTCTTCAGGACAAAGTTATGCCCAATCTCCCACAGTGACCTAATTATGGACTCATTGAGTAGAGATAACTCGTACAACATGCCGTGTGTCAATGTTTCCTCCTTCAGCTCTCAAATTGATACACAGGAAACTACATTCCATGTACTTGCAGCCACATTTTATAGAATTCCAATCCGACGCTCAAAGAGAGAGTTATGATGATTTTCCCACGGTTGCGTATTTGAGACGAAATTCGGAAGACTGAAAAAACCCTAACTTCCATAGATCATATCTCCGCAAATATTGCGAACCAAGATCTGAAATTTTTACACAAAGTTTCTCAGGATGTCGGTTTCTCTCTCTAAACATTTCAGCTTCTTATCCTTCATAGAAAAAAACTTATAATGAATATTCCACGATGGCATGTTTAGGTGAAATTCGAGATCCTGAATAAACCCTAAATTCCACACATCATATCTTCGAAAATATTGTGAATCACAATCTAAAAATTTTGCACAAAATTCCTCATGATTTCTATTTCGCTCAGTAAAAATTTCAACATTTGAACCTTCATATAAAAAAATGTATAGTAAAAATGCCACGATGATCTGTTCAGAGCAATAAAACCCTAGAATCCAAATCTATGATACCAAATTTTATGAAACCAACTCCAAAAATAGAAGAAAAGAGAGATAAACGCCTTAGAAGTAAGCCACTTCAAAGGGGAAGCATCCTTTACATTATATAAATGAACAATTCTTGGATGATACAAATGACACAACCTCATTTCTATATATAGGAGTCCATGGGGTAACAATATAGTCCTGGCGGACCTAACAATAATAATGTAGGGCACAATAATAACAATATGGGGGCTACATGGGTACAACAATAACAATAAGCGGGCTACACTAACATTAATAAGGGGATACACTAGTATTATAGGAAACTAACATTTTTAGTTTGTACACCTTGATAGAAATCCCACCAAGCCTACCTATGTATTGATTTTCATTTCAGACATTGATGCTATAACTGATCTTGCCTATTCATTCGATGTACCAGAAAACCAGGTATGGTGAATTAAAATTATTCCTTATAAACATATTCATATATTTTTATTCCATAATATAGATTCATTGGTTTTAACATATTGTATGATTCATTTAATGTTTTTATAGAGTGTAGTAACACCAAAAGAGGAGCTAAGCCCACCCAAGGAACATAAATATTCGGCTTCTCAGATCTCATGTATCAAATAAGATTTCATTTAAATTATTATTTCATTATATTATTTTTCTTCACTAATTGAAATAATATAAATGTGTATGCAATATCCTCCATTTTCTGATTTATTTTGTCTTACCCCTTGACATCATTGACCACCATATGTTGTTCCCTACTAATTTTTCACCAATGTTGTCATATTGCCGCAATATTTAAGATCTAACTTACCTTTACTACGGAAATTCCTTCTCCAGTACAACCCATGGCTATCTATTATCACCAACCTACACCAACTTTCTCATCACATACACCCACATAAGCTACATCTTTGACCATTTGGAAATCTCTCAGCTAGTGACAATCTTAACAATGTACCTATACGCTCATAATGCAAGGAACAAAATTAAATGCTAGTTGGTATACTCTTCATTCACCATACACTGAATCATAGACTTGAGGATATTTTTCAGAGCCTTAACTTCTCCATTCCCTTACATGTAATAAGGCAATGAATATTGGTTCCCTCACTTTCGTGAATGTGAAATCTATCTTTACAAAAAGCATTTCTCCACAATCAATTGTGGGATATAGAATCAATGAATGCGTGCTTTATATCTACACAATTATCATGCATACATCACACATTGTAATATATTCTAACATTGTTTGTGTTTGTTCAATGCAGGTTTTGAGAAAAACTTTTGGGGTTCACTCTCTTTATTTTCCCTTTCATTTATATGAAAGGGAAGTCCCATCTTTAGAGAATTGACATATACTATTAAATCTAAATTCTTTATAATTTATCAATGTTTGATAGTTTGTAGATATGTTACATCTTTTTTATAGTATTTTTAACTGTTTTTTCGAGTATTGTATTTTTAATTTTTATTTCTCATATTATTGGAAAAGGTAAGGATTATCTTAGGAGGACTATAAGGGAGCAATGAAAATTGGCAAAGGAAAAGTATTGGCACAATAAGAGTAGAAATATATTATGAAAGGAGTTTTCATTTATAGTAATTTTAATTATTATCATTTTTTGGGTTAAATTTGATTTGAATTTAAATCGGTGGTCTCTAATAATTGTATATATTGGATTATATTTGTTGAAGTTTCTAATAATATTCTAAAGAAAAATTTATTAATTTTTTTTAAAATATAAAATGAAGAACAATCTATGCACATATATTATTATTATTAATCATTTTAATAAAGAATAATAATTAATTGAGTTTAGATCTATCTTCAATTTGGATCTACCAAGCTCTGAGAGGGATCAATTTTTTTTCACTCTAAAAGAGATTTGTACCTCAAGAGATTTGATTCCTTTAGATGGTTGGACGGAGAGTTAAAATGGATATAGAGTGGCACTAAAAAAGTGGAAGATGGTAGTAACCTTTTTTTAGATTGTCCATTTTATATTCACCTTCAATTTATTTTTGAAAATATTTATTACATTAGCAACCTTTTTGAAAAAGCTTAAATTTTTCATTAATAAAAATATGGTGATCTTGAAATGTTTGGTAAACCAAACAGAAAAACATTAATCATCATCACTAAATATTTAATGATTTTTAATATTTTCATCATTAAATATTTAATGGTTTTTAATATTTTGTTTACATTATATTGTGTACAATAAAATTTAACATATTATTTTTTGTTTACTAGAGGAATTGACTACTTACTATCATGACAAAGGCTTATTCCAATATAACCACTATAACACCTAGGTGCTCTTGTATATCTTTTATGTAGAGATGGGTAAATTAAAAGAATTTGAAAATCGAACCTATTCATACATAATATTTCATTTTCAAGACCATCACAATTCAACTACCAATAAAATTAAAAATAACATAAATTAAAAAAAAAAAAAAGAAAGAAAGAGTTATTTAAAAATAATAATTTCTCAATTTTTTTTTTTAATAAATTTTAATATGTAAATAAATAAATTCAACTTTTAATGAAATTTTCTAGCGATTAACTGATTCACCTCTTTCATTACATTTTCCAAAATCCAAAAACCAGAAAAAAAATCCAGTATAAATTCAACCTAAAAATATACCACCTGATGATCGCTATTGTAAAGTCATAACATAAACCCCTAACATATCGCTAATAAAATTAATTCAGGACCTTATATACCTCTTCATTTCCAATCAGATTTTAACAAAATATTGTTAAGAAAAATTGAATTTGTCCATGGCTGTAGGAACATTAATCGACAAGTAGAAAGTCTTTTCTTTGTATTAGAAGCCGTCAGCACCAGAACTCGTAAACATGATTGCATGTGCGCTGGAAGTAGCAGAGCCGCAGGTGAAATAGCAACCCCGGTCCCCCTCGCTGGCAAGTTTCAAGAATTAATGTCTTCACAATTAATTCAAGCATTAATGTTTGCCCACTACTCATGCCGACATTCACATGGATCGGTGGGCTAGCTACATCTGTCGCTGTTTTGTCCGCAGATTATTCCACTTTTTCACGTGAAGATTTGTTGGGTGTCATGGCTTCACTCTGATCTAGTGGATACTTTCTTCTCAGTGTTTTGGCTCGTTCTAAAGTGACACAGTAAAAACACGTAAGGTAACAATAAATCGCCCACAAAGGAATTCGAGCTGAACAAGTTGGATTGGTATGCAAATTAATTAACTCCAACTGGATTAACAGTCAGTTTTTTCTTAGCACAGTCAGAATATCCATTCATTCTTTCTGACCCACATCTAGAAAATTAAATCTGGAATATTTATGATGCTTTAAGACAACGCTACAAACTCGAACATAATATTTCTGCAACTTGAACTCCCAACTCCTTACAAAAATATAATTCCAAATCAAGGCCTCTCTGTAGTCTTCGCAGCGTGGGTAGAGTAAAGGTTATCATCATTGTTGATCAGAGAGTTATATGAAAAATTAAAAGGTGAACATGGGAGTCTTCATTGTATTTTTGAATTTTTTTCTGTTTTGACTGGTAGTGCCGAGAGGCTTCCGAGTCAGAACAGTTTCTGTAGAGACGAAAACTTTATGATTAAAGTGGAAATCTGCGGAAAATATAAAATTGTAGCTTTCATACGGAATCGAATGATGGCAATCAAGAATGAAAAAGGGGTGTGAAGGTGGACAGAGATTCGACAGAAAATTAGACATAGCATGAGGTCCTGCACGTATACGCCGACCTGCTCAGCTGACCTGTTGTTTTCCAGCTAATTCCCTTTCAACTTTAATTTCTGTCTTCCACAGTTCGTATTGGCGGCCAAACACGTCACTCTCTTTAGTGTTTCTACACAATAGATTGATTTGTGATGCGGTGGCAATTGATTAGGAGATAATTCATTCAATCCACACAAAAAAAAAATTGGAAACCATGAAAATGGTTTTGTATAAGGTTTATGATAGTTTGGACTGGGCATTCCTTGGACTCACACTCCTGAAGATTGGCTTATCAAATTCCAACATAGAATGGATAATGAATGGCATGCGTCATTGAGTCTCAATTTGCTGTTATTTTAAATGGACACCCATCAGATTTCTTTCGTGCGGGGCAGGGTTGCTCACTATCCCCAATACTGCTTACCCTTATAATGGATTGTCTAAACCTCAAAATCAGGGAGGCTACTGATATGGCCATTGTTGGGATATTATTGTGAAACACAACCTATTCGTGGATTATGTTTTGGTATAAGGGAGGCTACTGATATGGCCATTCCACAGGGGTTCTCATAGGTTGGGATATTATTGTGACACACGACCTATTCGTGGATTATGTTTTGGTTTTCGGGATGCTTAATAGAAACAACTAGGGGCATCTATATTATATACTTGGTGGCTTTGGAAATGAGAGAGTGTTGTAGGAAAATGAGGGTAAGTGTTATTCTATTTTGGGCTTGTGATTTCGGATTAATATGTTGAACATCGCCAATATGTTCAATTTTAAATACCATGGTTTTACCTACCCTGGGTTTAAATTAAAACCGGTTAAATAAAAAAATGTTGACTTGGAGTGGATGTTGAACAAGTTAAGGACTAGTGGGGGGCGGTATATCCAGGTACAAGCTATTTTGGAGTAGATTGGGACATACTGGACAATGCTATATCGTATACGTGGCAGTATCATTCACAAATACAACTCTATATTCGCAAATTTCATTTGGGCGGGTATCAAGATGGAGGGGAAATATCACCTTGCAAAACTCGAAAGCATTGTTGTACCAAAGGGGTATCGAGGTTGAGGTATATTCGAGTTGGGTACATTTGGGTCAACGCTGCTCTTAAAGTCCATGCGGAGAAAAATACATATCAAAGGTATGTGGTGGGACATCCATGTGGAAAGAAATACATATCAAAGGTATGTGGTGGGACATTTTTTTTTTAGATCTAGGGTAATCGGTAACTGGTGAGAGTTGCCTGAGCAAGGCCCAGGTTCAAATCCATCTGGCTGCCACTATAAACCTAGGCTAGGTGCAACAGCCTGCAAGCCGCACACAATAGCAAGGAACTTATGCCTCAACAAGAGCCGAGACGTCCGCTCTGGGGTTGCCTACTCTTCTAGCCAAGACACAACAGGCATACGTCTCCACGAAGATTTGAACCTTGGTGGATTGGATGAAAGCCATCTCCCTCCACCGTATGTGGTGGGACATTACATGCACGAAGTATCTTGGAGGGAGAGATGTAAGGTAATGGTATAGGAGGGGAATACTTGGTATAATATATGGATAAAACATGTGGAGGAGTTTGCGATTTGTTAAAGGAATATACTTACAAAATCTGGTATGGAGGTTCTAGAAAGGGACACACATTATCATGGGGTCCGATAGAATTAAGCAAGTGGCAAGGCCACAACAACTTTCAGAAAATTTTGTAGACTGCCTCCACTCTCGGGGTTTTATTTACCTTTATGAGGTCAGTGTGACATGGCAAGGCACCATGCCAATTTGGAAGGATGCAAAGGAAATGCATACATGTGCACTTCCAAGATGAATGGAATCAACACATTATGACTCTCCTAATGGCACGTCTAAGTGTCCGGAATGAAAATGACTGGATCACATGGGCTGGTACATTGTGCATGAAAGGTATTGTATGAAAACTCCCTAAGGACTAGAAATGTGCTGGTATAAACAGGTAAGGGCCCTGAAAATTCCACACCAGATAATTTTATTTAACTAGCTACTGTGGTGCAATAGAAACTTGACATGGGAAAGTATAAACAAAAAAGGAATGTAGGGATTTAGATGATGTGTTGTGTGGTCTAATGACATTGAAAATAATTTACATCTATTTATTGCATGTCCTATTACTTATCTATTCTGGCAAGGTATACCACTACCATATAGGGTCTTCACTCACTTGCAAGAATGCTACATATGGTGGATGTCGACAGAGGAAAGGCTAAAAACACTTCCATTTTATACCATACGTGGTTTGAAATGAATCTATTAGTTTTGATATGCTAAGGGTCTTTTGGTGTTAAAAAACATGTGCATAATTGGTTGATTAGTTTGCATAAGGATTAAGGAGTTTTTCCATGAATTATAGATTAAATTTAGTGAATTATAAGCATAAAATAAGCACAAATAATATTGAGCAGAAGTGTAAAACAGAGAAATAAGTCCCCACATGAAGTTTACACAGTAGGCATGATGAAGCAGTTCACCCCTCTTGGGCTACATCTGCAGGTCCAACTCCCAATAGCTTGTCCATCTTTCATTATTCTCAATTTTTTTTCTATTATATGTATTTATAGTGTTATAATGCATGTTTTCTCTACACCAATGGCTTCAGAATGCTCTAATTAGTCAAGAATCACACTTCATTCACTCAAAATGGTCGAAAATTGAGCCTCCTACACTTTTTCCCAATATCTCCTAGGAAAACTCCACTAAATGTGGAGAACTCCAATTAACTGGAGTTAAATTAGAGATAACAACAAAATATGGTGTGCCCCTATCCACTTCACCAACAAAGTTGTGCAATTAATGTTATTGTTTGGGTGGTGGCCACATGCATACCCCAAGCTTTAATGTCTTGACAGTTAGCGGAACCTCTGCTCCTCACTGCAGTTTAACGTGGACTGTGGTTTGTTGGTGTCGATTAGGCTCTGATCGTGGCCCACATAAACTCTTTAACACACAATGACCATAATACTTAGAACCCACAAAATGTCACAATATCACATTCAAACATATCACAGATCGCAGAGTATGCAACATAGCAGATCGGGAAACATACAATTTCGTAGATCACATGGTTTAACAAATAAATTTAACGATTTAACAATATATCCACCAATGCGAAGTTTCGATGGAAATGTCACATCGCATATTTCACAAGTTCCACTTATTGCATATTAACCTCTCACACATTTACCATTAAAGACTAAACCGTATCGCTTGCGAAGTGCGATAGTGCTCGGACCTCCGCCAACACATGGTCCTCCTCATGGCATAATGAGTTATATAATTTAGCTTGTGAAACTCTTTACTGGTAAACTTTGTTCTGTGCGATGTGTGATGTTTCTCAATTGCAATGAGATCTCTCCCATTGATCTCCCATTGTTTCTTCTGTGATCTAATCACCATTGTTCATCCTTCACTCTAATACTTTTTATCTATTGAAAGAATCACATCTCCATAGCTCATGTTTCTACCATATTTGATCAGAACACAATATCTTCCTCATACGACATCGGTTTTTCAAACCGTTTGCGGAACTGGAATCACGAAGATGAGATCTACACAACCATCCCAATTTAAGCCCAATCATGTAAATTTTAATTATGAGAAAAATTTATGAACTCTTGATTATTCCTTCCCATCGGGAAGGTTTTCGACCCTAGAAAACTTGATTACCTGTTCAGTATATGAGGGTACAACTCCCTCACCTTTCTAATATCCATCCATTTTTCCTTGCTTGGTTTAGTGCCTTTGAGCCCAACTCGAAGGTAGTAAACACTTCCCCTCTTTGATGTTCTTGCTCTCCTATCAAGAATTATATCTTCTTTGAGCTCATCCAGAAATTCTAACGAGAAATATTCAATAGAAGCTAGATGAACATCACTTCCTTGATCATCGATCAAAGGAGGCTCATAGAAGTGTAAGTTTTTGACATTAACAACTGAATACATTTGCATGTAAGAAGGTAAATCAAGTTGGAATGCATTATTACCATCTTTGTTTATGATCTTTAAAGGACCATAGCGAATGGGTTTGAGTTTTTTACCTTCCCCTTGCATCCTTTCTTTGATAATGTGCAACCATACCTCATATCTCTGTTGAAACTTGTGATCGACGCAGTGTTTGTTATGCCTCACTTTGTATTCTCTTTGACTTTTCTCAAGCTGTTCTTGAACTTGTTGATGTATCATCTGAATTTTCTCAATGAAATTTCGAGCCTTATCAATATCACTATGGCCATCAATTGCAACATCCTTCCCAAATATGAAGTCTAATGGCTATTTTGGCAAACACCTAAAGCATGCTTCAAAAGGTGAGGTTTGTGTTGAAGAGTGCTTTGCCCGGTTGTAAGCATGATGAATGTAATGCAGTTGTTCATCGCAAAACTTAGGATGTTTGTTGCAATATCATCTCAGTAGATGCACCAATTTTCTATTCACCACTTCAGTTTTTCCATCTGTTTGTGGATGAAAAACAATACTCTTTTTCAATTTTGTGTCCATCATTCTCCATAGATTTGACGAAAAATTCCCAATGAACTTAGAATCCCTATCACAAAAAATAGAAGTGGGCAATCCAAAATGAACCCAAACATTTTGAAAATAAAGTTCAATAGTATGTTCAACAATAATGGTCTTCTTACATGGCATAAGTATATGCTTTTTACTGAATCTATCCACAACTACAAAAAGATAATCATGTTTCTATCTTGACATAGGCAGACCTCCAACAAAGTCCATCGAGATGCTCTCCCATGGCCTTGACGGTACGGTAGTGGCATGTACAATCCAAGCTTCCTATTACTAGGCTTAATTTTTGCACACATAGAACAACCTCTTATCAAACGTGACACACTATCTATCATGCGAGGCCAATAACAACACCTCTGTAGATGCACCATTGTTTTTCTTACCCCAAAGTGTCCAGAAATAAAAGAAGAATGAGCTTCTCTCATGACACTTAGCCTCTCTCCTTGTGGAATACATAGCTTTCCCAAATGAAACAAGAAATTGTTATGCATGTGATAATCTCTTTCTTCAACTTGATTCCCTTCACTCAAACTAGCATACACATATTTGAAATCAATGTCATTTGCATATTGTTCTATGTAACTCTCATGTACAACAAACTAATTTTTGAGTAAAGTAGAAGCACTAATGATTGGTCTCGAAAGCATATTTGCAACTTTATTGAATATACCTTTTTTGTACCTTATAACCAAGTGAAATTGTTGAAGAAATCCCATCCACCTACAATGTCTTCATTGGTGCAATTTTTTTTGCGAGTGCAAGTACTATAATGGTTGGTGATTGGTGTGTACAATAGTCTCTTTACCCATCAAGTAGTGTTTCCACTTCTTGACACTTTGTACCAACACATATATTTTTTGTCATATTTAGGATAATTAGTCACAAAGCCATTAAATTTTTTTGAATGAAAGGTGATAGGCTTACCATGCTACAAAAGGATTGTGCCCATCGCATAGTCACTAGCATCAATTTGTATCTCGAATGGCTGTCTCAAATTTGGAAGTGTGAAGAATAGAGCTGAATTAATCTTGTCTTTTAAAGATCTGAAAGCTTGTTGCTATTTGCATCCCCAGTGGAATCATTTATTCACACTTTTCACTGCATGAATAGGAATTGCGATGGAAGAAAAGTTAGCAATAAATTTCCTCCAATATTGAGCTGCACCAAAGAAACTTGTTACCTTGGTAACTATTTTGGTGTGGGCCAATTCACAATGGCCTCCACTTTAGAAGGATCAACCCTCAATTCTCCTCCTCTTACAATATCTCCCAAATATACCAAAGAAGTCTTTCCAAACTCACATCTTGACATCTTAAGAAACAATTTTTCTTTCTTTGAAACATCAAGCACTCTATTTACATGCAAGATATGATTTTTTCCTTTTTTACTGAAAATCAAAATTTCATCTAAGTACACAATAAAAAATTCAGCAAGTAATGGTCGCAAAACATTATCCATAACCCACATAAAATTTGCAGGTGCATTACATAAACCAAAAGGCATAACTAGCCACTCAAAGAGTCCTTGTTTGGTTTTGAATGTAGTTTTCTATATATCACTTTCTGCAATTCTTACTTGATGATATCCACTTCATAAATCTAACTTAGTGAAAAAAATTTCTTCTTTCAATTGATCAAGTAAATCATCTATACTTGGGAGTGGGTAACTATTTTTTACCGTAATTTTGTTCAAAGATCGAAAATCTACACATATGTGCTAAGTCCCATGTTTCTTTGGTATCAATAATATGGGTGAACCGCATGGCGAGGTGCTTGGCCTTATGATACCTTTATCCAACATCTCTTTGATTTTCCTATTTATTTGAGCATTCTCCATGATCGACATGCGATACATACTGATGTTTGGAAGAGGACAATCCCGTTGCAAATGAATCTCATGTTGAATTTCCCTTTTTGGAGGCAATCCTGTTGGTTCCTGAAACATCTCATGATGACCATTAACCACGTCATATAATTCTAATTTAAACTTAGGATCACATCCCTCAAAAGTTTCATGATTAATATCAGTTTGGGCTTAATCATAAGAAGAACAAAATTCTTACTTGAATTTACCAGTCTCTTTACCTATCCAACATTTACCAAAGAAATATTTGTCTTCTTGCGGTGTGCTCTAACAATCAAATCCTTGTCATATTTGAATAAATGATACTTGTTCTCATGGAGATAGAAGATCGTATTCCTATCATACAAGTAAGGACTCCCTAATAAAATACAAGTTATGTCAAGTGGAACCACATCTAATTCAATTGTGTCACCAAGGTTGCAGTGATTGCAATCCTTAATATACATTTCCTTGTAAGCTGTAGATTTGCATCCTTACAAATCCAACCCAATGGATATGGTTTTGGATGTGGTATGCTATCGAGGTTAAGTTCTTTTACTAAATATTCAGAGATTAAGTTTACTTGTGACCCATTGTCAAACACGTTGTCAATCTTGGTATGCTTGGACATGAAACAATTATATTCTTTGTTCTTCATTTGGAGTGTTTATGTGATATTTTGATGTACTGGTACTAGGTTTAGTTTCAATTTTTTTTCCCTTTATTTTCTTCAATCTCATGGCTGTAATTTTAGTCTCATCATCAGAATCAAACCCTAAGTCATTTTGAGTTGTAGCAACAGTTTTTTGTTTCCCTTTTTTATTAGGTTTCTTTGGCCTCAATTCTGGATGTAATTTACAAAAATGAGTTTCATCATGGCCTTCTTTTGAACAATGTTTACAAGTCACTTTTTCTACCTCTTTCTTAACAGATTCATTCTTTATTTTTTTTTTACCTTTTGATGTTTTCTCCTTGGCTTTACCCTTAGAAGTTTTCTTCCTACCCTCTTCAGGAATGTTCTTCCATCTAGGTTCTAGATGTGTGGCCTGAACACAAAATTCATCTAGACTGGTGGGGTTAAACATGAGAATAGTGTGCTTTAGGTCACTATGTAAGCCTCCTATGTACTTTAATAAAGTGTCTTGGCTCTGTAAATCCACCCCTAATAAAAGAGCTCTTCCCCTAAATTCCTGGGTGTATTCTTCCACATTTTGTCCCTTTAACTACCTAAAGTTCCGCGAGTTCATGATGGATTTTTGCATATGAGCTAATGGATAAAACTGTCGTTTAATAGCAGCAATAAAATCTAACCATGATAGAATAATCTTACCATGTTTCTTGATTTCCTCTTCTGTCTTGGCTTCCCCCCAAACAAGTGCTGCATCTTCCATTCTGAAAGAAGCTAATTGAATTTTTGTATCATCATCTTGAAGGTTATCTATTCTTAAATATACCTCCAATTGTCAAATCCAATTATCTAGCTTGTCTGCATTTACTTCGCCATTAAACATTGACAATTCGAACTTAACATCAAATTTTAATAAAGGATATTTACTGGTGCTCTTGGACTTGTGTGGTTGATGTACTGAAGAAGAGGTAGAATATGATGATGATGATGATGAGGGTGAATATGGTGGCTCTCCATTGCTTCCATTTCCTCCATTTCCTTTCTTTGACTTGTCTTCATCATGTTGACCTCCCGAAGATCCTCGTCCTTCCTTTTGGAGTTTAGATCCTTCTCCTTCAAGTCTCTCATTCCTTTCTTGATAAATAATTCTAACCATCTCATTCATGTCAAGAAATTCTTTCCTAAACACTCTTTCTTCTTCCTTAGGGTAAACTTCTTCATGAAGCAAGAAGCATGCTTAATGGATATTCTGCTTCTTTAGGAGGTGAAATAGGTGGTGGAGATTATGGAAATCTTTCTCTTCTTTTCTTTGGCTCTTGTTGAGACCCTCTTGTTTCCACAAGTTTTCTTTCTCCCCTTTAGAGCTTGAGCCTTGTAAGCATATAAAACTTGCAAACATTTAAACAATTCTTTGCACTAAACAACACTAGAGAAAAAATCTAGCTATGATACCATTTGATCTAAAATGATTGTATTAGTTTAGCTCTACTAAGGGTCTTTCAGTTTTAAAAAAATGTGCATAATTGGTTCATTAGTTTGCATAAGGATTAAGGAATTTTTCCATGAAATTTAGATGAAATTTAGTGAATTAGAAGCATAAAATAAGCATAAATAAAATTGAAAAATAGTGTAAAATAGATAAATAAGTCAGCACATGAAGTTTACATAGCATCCATGATGAAGCAGCTCACCACTACTGGGCTACATCTGCTATTCCAGCTCCCAATAGCTTGTACATCTTTCATTATGTTTCAAAAAATTCTATTACATGTAATTACAGTGCTCTAATAGCTATTTTATTTGCACCAATGGCTTTAGAATGCTCCAATTAGTCAAGAATGACTCTTCATTCACCCCGAATGGTCAAAACTTGAGCCTCCTACAGATTTTCCCAATATCTCGTAGGAAAACTCCACTAAATGTGGAGAAATCCAGTTAACTAGAGTTCAATTAGGGCTACCTACCAAATCTGGCATGCCCCTATCCACTCCGCTAATAAATCCTCACAATTACTGTTAGGGTTAGGGTGATGGCCACATGCGCACCCCAATCGTTAATGTCTTCATAGTTAGTGGAACCTCCACTCCTAACTACATTTTAACATGGACTGTGGTTTGTTGACGTCGGTTGGGCTCTAACCGTGGCCCACATAAACTCTTTAATGCATAGCTACCATAATACTTAAAACCCAGACAATGTCACAATATCACATCCAAACATATCACAGATCGCAGAGTATTCGACATCGTAGATCTGGAAACATACAATTTTGCATATCGCAAGGTTTAACAAATAAATTTAACGGTTTAGGAATATATCTGCTGATGTGAAGTTGCGATGGAAATGTCACATTGCATATTTCGAAGGTTCCACTTACCTCATATCAGCCTCCCACACATTTACCATTAAAGACTAAATTTTATCGCTTGCGAAGTGCAGTAGTGCTCGAACCTTCACTGACACGTGATCCTCCTTACTGCATCGTGAGTTATATAATTTAAGTTGTGAAACTATTTAATAGTAACCTATGTTCTATGTGATGTGTGATGTTTCTCAACTACGATGAGACCTCTCCCATTGATCTCCCACTGCTTCTTTTGAAATATAATCACCACCGTTCATCCTTCACTCCCGTTTCTGCCATATTGTATTAGAATGCAATATCTTCCTCATACAACACCAGTTTTTCGAACCGTTCACAGCGTCAAAATCAGGAAGACGAGATCTACGCAACCAACCTAGTTTCAATACAATCCTGTAATTTTGAGTTTTGAGCAAAATTTATGAACTCCTGATCAATATGGGAGATATGTAAAGCACATAATGTTATTATATCTAATGGTATATGCATAAAATCTGAACACACCATTCAAAATATCATTACATGGTTGGAGGGGACTATTATGGTGCATCGAAATCCTCATACCTGTGCCTGTTTTCCCTATAGGATACTTTGATGGGGCAGAAAAGGGTCATATCTATGGATGGGGGCTTGGTTAGGGCTAACCACAATACCCAATACAGAATCCATTGGAACGGAGGGTCGGGTACAAACACAAGGGTGGAGGTACTAGCGTTATGGAGTCTTTTTTGGTTTACACATGAATTGGCTTTAGATACTATATATGTTTGTGGAGATTCACATGTTATAATTCAACATCTAAACATGGGGACAGATTTCTCTCTCCACTTATGATGGCTGGGATGGAATAAATATACTCACTCAATGACACTATCACAACCATAAATATTTCACACATATATCCTGAACACAATGGGGTTACTGACTCACTGTTGAATAGGGGAATAACTAACACAATTGGGAACATATACAAGATAAGGGTTTGCAGGTTGATACACTGATATTCTGAGGATATTGGATGTAGCTATTATGGACATAATATCATACTATGTGATAGCAAGACTATCTTTGTATTTATATATGATTACAAGTTTTTATATGTAATTTTTGTTTTGAACAATATGGGAACTATACAACACTGTGGGTAGATCCTATATTACCCACAGTGTGGAATGATTTATGATATATAATGTATAATCTCAAATACAATTTTATGATATATGCACTGATACATAATATACATGAGATTATTTCTATCTGAAAAAAAAATCATGTAGTTGTAGAATATATATATATATATATATATATATATATATATATATATATATATATATATATATATATATATATAATCAAATCTTAAATTTAAATTTATAAAAAAATTATATTTCTATTAAAATTTACAATATCACATTTTGATAAAAAAAATCAAAACATAACCAATCACTTTAATCTAATATTATTAATAAATATAAAATTTTGACCATTCATTTAACTAATTATAAAATATCTAATTCCTTTTTTACTCTATATTGATAAGTGATATTTTATATGATTACAAAATATCTAATTCCTTTTTACTCTATTTTTATAAGTGATATTTGGGAAAACGTTAATAATAGAAAGAAATTTTTTAGGAACATTTTTAATTTTTTCACACTTTAATAAAAAACCAATTTATATATAAAATTTAAAAAAAAAAATAATTATTTTAATATTTTCATAAATACAATATTTTAATATAAATTTTAACTATATCGATTTAATATTATATTGAGTAAAATAAAAAATAAATGAAATTATAAAGTTGATTATTATTAAGTATTTTCTACTTTTCAATGTGATGACATTCAATTTATTCAATTCTTAATATATTTCAAAAATAAAGTAAAATATTTATTAATAACCAAAAAAATATTTCAACAAAATTTTTTCTATCACTATGTAGACAAAGTGGAAATAAAATGTTTTTATGATCAAAACATTTTAAAGGTGTACATGGGTGCTATACTCAATATGAGATAGATGTACAATTCCTTAAATTCTCAACATGGAATTTTGAGGTGTGGCATATTATGTAACAATGTAAATCCATATTAACCTCTAGTCTATCATGCACAAGGATCAAAATTTGAGAAAATGTTTTAATTTTAAGAATTTGATCCATTTTAGTGCATCATGACTAAAACAATTCAATAATATGTTGTTCAATATTAAAGAGATGTGTAAATCCTTTCATGGTTAACATGTTGACATATAATATGTTCGGAACTAATGTGAATCAATATTTAAGCTTAATTTTATCATAACCATGAAAATTTGAAATTTACCAAAAATGATTACTTTTAAAAATTTAATCCATCCACAACTCATATATATATATATATATATATATATATATATATATATATATATATATATATCTGTGTGTGGGAAGGCTCAGTAATATGATGGCCCCAAATCATTAATCTTCTTCCTCATCCATAGAATAACTGTGATGGAGTACGCTAGGGTTTCAAGATTAGTTGCAACCACCGTCAAGGGGTTCACTGCTACTGCAGTTGTTTTAGAAGCAACCCCCATTGACTACAGAAAAGAGGATCCACTCCATCGAACCTAGAAATGGTGTTGTCGAACGTAGAAATGGTGTTTGCTAGGTGATGTCAAATGCAGGAATAGAAGTAAGATTTGTGCCCATGGAGCGATAATCCAAATCAAAAGAGTTTATGTCCACAAGGAGGAAGGCGATGACATAAAAAAAATGCAGACCCTCCCACTGTCGCCGACATGCAGCCTTCCAGCCTCTCGAATCTGTGTTCTGGGAGAACGAAGGAGCTACTGCTAGATAGACGGACCCAGTTTCACTGCAACGCTTTCAACAACAAGAAAGGCGTTCATAACATTGAAAGGGCCTATGCATGCGGCTCTCATCACTCAACTGCCATCAAGCCCTAGAACAACCATGCGAATTTGGGTATCTGGGGATCAAGCTCGCTCCCTAATTTGCGACACTCTGGCAGACAAGATTTCTTAGATCTCTCTTCCCCTTCTTTTCAGATCGAGATCAAGATTTTTACCGAAAAAATATATGCTACATTGTGTGCATTCAATAGATCTGGTGGATAACCTCTCTCAGGACCTTGAACACAGGCTCGGGATACCCACATCTCATTAGAGAGTTCTTTATAGAGGTAAAAGACTAGAGGACTCTATTCCCCTCTCTTTTTACAGTATTGAAAGAGATGCTTCGGTAGTCTTAACCTTTCGTCTGTGAGGGGGAGTAGCTGGGCAACCATCCTCTAATCCTTCTTTCTCCTATAAAGATGTTATCCATGCACAACCAACCAAGAAAACTGCACAACCCCCTCAGGCTCCCAATCCTTTTTTGGTTCATAAAATGGAGGAAGTTCCCTCCATAGAAATCTCCCATCCAACTCTGGACAATAAACTTCAAAAGTATGCAGAATCCATCATTATTTTCCAATTTAATGGAATATGGCCTCGCACAACAGATCTATACCAGTGGATTCACTCCACTTGGACCAACAACAAGAAGGTAATCTTTTGTTCGAAGGGTTTCTTCATAGTTGTGTTTTATTTTAGCGAAGACTATCAAAAATTCCTAATTAGGGGCCCATGGTTCTAAGGAACAACAAGGCTATTCCTCACCTCCTAGTTCCTATAATTTGACCCCTCTACGGAAGTCATCACCAAGAATCCTATTTGGTTCAGACTATTGAACCTCCCTGAGCATCTTTGGCTCTTTTCAGTCTTCCAAGGGATTGGAAACACCTTGGGCCTCTTTCTGGAAATGGTTCCATCTAGAGGGGAGAACAGAATATACACCTATGGAAGAATCTGTGTGGAAATAGACATAAGAAAAGGAATTATCGATCAAATTAGCCTCAAAGTTGAGGATTTCCTGTGGGAACAGACCCTAGACTATGAGAACAAAAATTTCTGATGCCTCCAATGCCATCAGACAGGGCACCTTCAGAATTATCATGCCACGTTCCTATCCCAAAATAAGAAAAGAAACCGCAAAACAAAATCCAAAACCTAGAAACCATGTGATCCACCCCCAATGGATGACATTGAATCCTTTAGCTCAGATGATAACGAGGTTTAAGCAGAAGGGGAGGAATCAAAGTAGATGGAGGACACGTCCGCGGTGAGCCCTGAAGGACCCGCTCACCCACCAAATACACAGAATCATTCTGATGAGACCTCCTCCTCCGACTCGGACAAATAGACCCTCCCTGTAGTCAAGAAATGTCTGCAAGTAGTTACAACCCAACCGCACCACAACGACTGGGTCAAAGTTAGTAAAAATAAAGGAAAAAAATGTCAGATGGATGACTCGATATGTTCTGGATAAATTCCTGAGTCAATGCCATTGTTTCCTTGCTTCCCTTTTGATCCTTGTTACTCTCTTCTTTGTTACTCATTCGGACCAATGTTGATAGTTTATCATTTCCAGATTCCCCACCATCTAGCTTCTATTGATTGTAACTTCATACTGTACTATATTCTTTCTTAATAGAATTAGTCTTATTCAGGAAAAAAAAATATGATGGCCCAAAAATAAATAATGGTGCATCAAGGATGCAGACTCATATGAACACATTCCAAAAATACAAGTGTATTCTTACACATCTAGGCTCATCGAGCCCCCAGATGCCAACAAGGGTGCCATCTATATTTCTGAGCATGCCTTAGGAACATGCACACATTCTTAGGAATGTGCACACAATTGAGGAGCACACATGCCTTCCTAATAAGAGTTTTTAGACCATTTGGTACATTTCTGGTAGACATTGAGAAAAATTCTTGCGTCCCAAACAACCTCAAGCAAAAAATTAACAACATAATTCTTCATTGGAGTCCAAGTAAGCATTCTAATAGTTTTTTTCTGTCTTTTTAATTGTTTTAAATTTGTATAAAAGGAATTAATAGAACCAACGTAAGTTTTTTATTAAATTTCTCATAAATTGGATAATGTGGAACCTAATTGAAACTCACATCCATCACCAATAAACCAAAATTTTGGACAAAAAAACATAAACCAAGAACCATAGAATCCAAACAATGAAATTGATGCATCCTTAGCTACATCGAGGGCCCTGATATGGGATCTCCAAAACCCTAGAGAGTCATCACAATTGTCGCTTGTAAGGTCATTAAAATTAATTGTATCAACCATTTCTAATACCCCACAGTGAATTAACTATTATTTTTTATTACATGGCTACAATTTATGAACAACATAGAACCAATATAAATAAAAATCAAATCAGAAACCTTAATAATACTAAATAATATTTTTTTTCTTTCTTTGTTGACCGAAGGGACAACCAACTAATACTAGTAACTAATAAATGCATTTTTATGGACCGACACAACTACAAACCATTTCTAGATGATTGGATGGATAGGTGGTTTTTGATATTAAATAAACTTCCTTGTAATAGTACGGAGGTAATTCTATAATTCTTGAGGAAGTTAATGGTAGAGATTCGAATATGGCTCCATGTCAACTACATTGACATGATTATAAGGTTAGGGTCATGTGTTTGTGCAAGATAGAAAAAATTATAGGAACAACCTAGCATTAGTTTCTCATCCCCCTAGACAAAGGCCTAACCAACCTACGCAACATCTTCCATCTACAGATAAAAATGTTGAGACCAAAACAACACTAGTGCTATGCACTCATATGCTAGTGAAACATGGTAGCTTTGTGGCATTCCAATGCAAGGAGTAACCAAAAAATAATGTTGAAGGTGGCATTGGACCATTTGACCCTTAAGTAGGGCTTGACTATAAGAGGCCACAGGGAGGCTCATTTGATCATGAAATATGTATTAGTTTCACGAAGACTTGTTATGGTGAAATGGAAGGATTCATGAAACATAACTTTATGGAGTATGTTATTATCTTGACCATATTTACTTTATGCACACAAAACCTTTATTGTGTGTTTTATTTATCTATCTAATTATATGTTTTTAGTTTATACACCTTGATATAAATCCCACCAAGCTTACATATGTATTTATTTTCATTTCATACATTGATTCTATAAATGATCCTGCCTATTCATTCGATATACCAGAAAACCAGATATGCTAAATTAAAATTATTCCTTCTTATAAACAGATTCATATATTTTTATTCCATATATACATTTCTTGGTTTTTAACATATTGTATGATTCATTTAATGCTCTTTTAGAGTGTGCTAACACCAAAGGAGTAGCCAAGCCCACCCAGGGAGGAGAAATATTCCTCTTCTTAGTATGTATCAAATAAGATTTCATTTAAATTATTATTTCATTATCTTATTTTTGTTTACTAATTTAAATAATATAAATGTCTATGCAATATCCTCCATTTTCTAATTTACTTGGTGCTACCCCTCCACATCATTGACCACCATATGTTGTTTGCCTACTAATTTTCCACCAGTATTGTTATATTGCCGCAATATTTAGGATCTAACCTACCTTGAATAGGTAACATCCTTCTCCAGTGCAGCCCATGTGTGTCTATCGTCACCAACCTACACCACCTTTCTCATCCCATACACCCACATAAGCTACATCATTTACCATTTGGAAATCTCTCAGCAAGTTTTGTGACTGAGTGCTCCACTTGCACGTGAATGACCATAATTCTGCGAGATATTCTTCGTGAGATAATTAAGTAATAATTTTCCATTTACGATGAATTGAATTGATTAAAGCCATTTTTTTAGACTCTATGGTTAAATAAATTAATTTTAAACTCATGGAGTCACGAGGAGAGCGTGTCCCTAGTTGTAAACTTGTCTGAGTAGTATAAAACAACCAATAATTTCCCATCCAAGTCCTATTTTTAATTTTATGTAAATTTTCAACTTGCTTCCATGAACCATTTAGGGACATATTTTGAATTTTTTCTAGGGGGCATTACAACCAAACCAAGTAGCTTAAATGACTTTCATAAGCTCAAGCATTTGTGTTTGTCCAAGTCCCATGTGAGCACACTACCCATGGTAACTCGAGCAAGCATTTTGCAAGTCCAACCCCTTGTGCAATTTTTTCATTGATATTTATTGAAAAAAATCATAGCTTTGAAGATCCCCAAATAAATCAATTTTTTACCTATGGAGTCATAGATGGGGGTTTTCCCTAGCTAAAATCTAGTGCAATGAGTCCAACTGAAAAACCAATTTTCCCATATGATTCAAAGTTTGAAATTTATGGGGAGTTGCATCTCACTTCCAAGAGTCGTTTAGGGAAATACACTGAATATTATTCATAAATGTGGAAAAATCATTATGTAATTTGAAAAACTTAGTTTTGTGCAAATTAAGAACCTGTTGATGAGATGGAATTTTTCGCTAATAGTAACGGAATATCTGTAGTGTAGAATCCGAACTAGAATCTACACCATTTAGTTTGGCAATCCCATGTAATATGTATGTCCATTGACCATCATGTTTTTTATTTATTCTGTTTGGAAAAACAAACAAAAATCATTTGAGAACAAAATAAAACGCTTAACAAACATAAATGAATTATTTATGAGTTCCAAACATGTGAAACATTACGCATAAAAATTAAGAAAAGTAACATTGACATGAATCTTAGAAAAAGAAGTGTTAACAAAACTTAAAATAAAACCCATGTACCATATTAACATAATTTCACTTATTATAAACAAGTTCATAACCAACAAGCTTGTGAAAGCATGTAAAATACCACTATTCAATGTGTGATATATGCATATATCAATAAAACATTTTATCGACATAAGCATACAATAAGAAAAACACATACCATTTGATCACCACAGGAGAAATCCTATAATGATTAACGAAACATATGAGAATTTCACACCTCAAACTTAATAGCCTAAAACGTTGAAATATTGATAACATTATCACATGAAGAATCCAAGATATTCATAAATGGAAGTACAAAATCACAACTTGCATTCACCGTAGGTATATTATGTCTCTAAACAATGTGCACTAACTCAGTGCCAAACTAAACGTATTGCACATTGGTTCATGAGGATATATTTATAGAAATTGGGTGACCTTTCATCTACCCACGTGACTCTTCAGTTACCACTCCAATTTTCATATTCTCATGTGACTCTCTACTCTATTCTCTACCCTACTACTAACATTTTAGATTAAAGAAATAAAATACAATACTCCCTATATACTGATCTAGTGATAGAGAAGTCTGTGACATCGAAATGTAATTATCAAACTAAATATTCTTGTTAAAGTTGGTACTCTACTGTAAGAGTCAAAATATGATGTTGTAGCTCGTCCCCATATCTTTTCTAGAACTCCATTGCATCAGGTACTAACATGGCATTCTTTCCTATTATCTGGTTTGATGAAATCACTAATTTAGTTTGTAAGCTCATGGGATCAATAAAAAAGTAACTGATTGTTTCATTTGTAACATTTAGGTCATCCTGCGTAGTTTCTTGTTTTATGGGTTCTAAGAATTCATGGATCTCTTTCTTAACTTATTCCTTTGTCCATGTTTCTCCTAGTGTGCCTATATAGGGAATCTTATGCATTTCAACGAGAGACTCTAATGGGACAAGTAAGTGCTTGTATAAGGACGTTCTTGTATGATTCCATCACTCTATCGAAATATCTTGTTGGTTTATCATGAGACTGCATCTTGATGCACATGAAAACATTGTCATTCTTTGTTGTTATCCAATATTTCTAGGAATCTCCTCATGTGCATCAAGGTATAGGTAAGTCCATTCATGCATGCATTCAAATGCTATTGTGGCTAACTTAATCATCATTCCCATTTCTTTTGATTCCTTGTGCATATGAGGGAAGAAGGCTGTGATCTAATGGAGAATCATAATTTAATCATATGCTAAGTACATTAACTCTGAAAATATCTGCAATTCATCCGAGATAGATGCTTGTAAAACTTTACCCTGTGAATGGGATGCTAGCAAAGCCTGGTTTTCACTCTATACCAGTGTAATGATTCATTCCAAAGTAGCATGGTTGGCTTGTATATCTGCAATTTTTTTTTCAATATACTCAAATTTATCTTTGTGGTTGTCACAAATATTGTTTCGATTGAGTCAATCAGTTCTGGTTTCATGGTCGTATTTATGGAAATCCCCTTATCCGTGACCATAGAAATAGACTTATTATGTTTCTTCGCGCAACACTTTTTACTTTTCTGCATTATCTTTTACTGAATCTAATCGAAAGTGAGCCTCGGAATATCTAACACCTCTTCTTATTCTCTTTATTGTGGGATACCTAGTTCTTGCATTAGGAAGTGTCTACCAATAATATCCCATAGGGATATATAGCTGCCTCTCAGTCCCTTCTTATTGTTTATCATCCACCACTTTGCTACTTATCTCTTTGAGAATATGTTGTTCAACTTGTTCTTCCACAGATTATTGCTTCCTTTTGGCTTATTCTTCATCTTTTTGCCTTTTTTCTTCTTCAACTTTACTCTTTCTTTCTTCCTAAACCCTTCGTTTCAATTCTTCCTCTTCTTGTTTATTTATGATATATTCCTCCTCTTGCATTTTTTTTTGGCCTCATCTCCTTCGATATTCTTCTTCATTTTTGTGTTGCTCTTCTTCCTCTAATGTCCTCTTCTTTTCCTCCACTTCTTTGTTCTTAAAAAGTTCCTCCTCCCATATCTCCTGATATTCATCTTCTTTCCAGTGCTTTTCCTTTTAGGATTTTTTTTTGCATTTATTCCTTTAGGGTCTTTTTCTCCCTCCTCTTCCTATGCATCATATTCTTGCCGGATTTTTTTTTTTTCGACCTTTTGTTCCTTTCATTTTTCTTTATTACTTTCTTGCCCCCTTTTCCTTTTAAATAAAATCTTCGTTATCTTCGACACTCATTCTTTCTCTGGCATCATCATCAAATTTATCTCTTTCCTCCTCTTATTGTTCATTTAGCTCTAATTCTCTAGAAGAACTATAGAAGTTATTGATATTATCCTCCTCATCCCCTTTATAATGTGTATAAGACCATTGAAAGCTAACTTATTTACAATGTGCAAATGCAACACCTTGTGGACCATACTGTCAATATCTCAGATAAAAAAGGTTGAATCCTTTCAATTCCTCGTCTTTTGCTTCAGACTCATTGATTTTTTTGAGAGTATAAACTTCAATTTTTAAAAGGAACACATGTCATGATCCCTTTTTCCCGTTCGCTAATTTTTTTGGATAAAGCAGTGGTCAATTAGTGGATAAAAGGTACTTTATCTATGACTATTGTTGGGAGAGCATGAGGAGGCTCATAACTACCGAAAACATGAATTTATGTTTATTCCCTAATCACAAACCAATCTGCAGCTTCAATGAGGATATTCCAGCCTTTTCGACATACAAGGCGGGTCATGGCCAACATGTGCTTGATATAAAGGAGCAATGAAAGATTTTGAGATTATCCCATATGAACCTTTGGATCCTCTGCGATCCATTTCAAATTTCATCCCTCGAATTTACATTTCATGCGAAACTGCATCAAGAAGGTTAGATGCCATATAAAAATCTGATGATTGGCTCTTTTCCAAGTTATTCACTGCATGAATGTTTTTCTTGAGTGTATATGCTAGAATACTTTCCCAATTAAATATGTTCCCTTTGGTAGCAACCATGTACATTAAAGGAACTCATGATCCTAGGAAAGTGTCGATATTTTCTCTCTCATGTAGCTTCTTAATCATTCTTTCCATAAACCAATACACCTTTCTAAGGCCTTCTATATTATAGATTTGGTCTGCCCTAACCTTGAACTTGATGGGCTCCAACCACCATGATTTTAGTATGTCCTAGGTAGACTCATTGAAATTTCATAAATGTCTAGTGTTAAATACATCTTCTTGCTCATGCAACTTATAATAGGTCGTGATGTCATTAGTAGTGAAATATGTGGAGACTTCTCTGTCATGCCCTCTTATTTACGAATGATCTTCATTTACATGTTGTAATATCTAGTCTATGATCTCGACACATCGAAGGAATGGTTCATGGGAATATACTTTGTGCAACCAAGACTTTTCAATATTGATATATGCCCTGAAATCATCATTATCTTGAGGGATATCTTAGTTGGAAAACTCTGAATAAATGTACGAACAATTCAGCTTTGTCTTTTTTTTTATATTACAAGAAATGTCTCGATAAATTGGAATATTTTGTGGGTTGTCCAAAACTCCTTTGATACTTCTTTCCATTCTTGCAGAACTCCTACTCAAACCTTTTTTTAGAATCCTTGACAACTGGTGGTTTCATCTATCTAGAGAAAGATGAGATACTGATAAAGTCTAGATCAATATCATCTGGCATTTCGAAAATTTGATCCCAAGACGAATATTTTAACATGAATAATAATATCACTAGTCAAAAACAAAATTATCATTGTAAGTCCCAGTTACAAAGTGTAGAGATGGTCACTAGGTCGTAATTTTTCTTAATGGGACAGATAAATTTTTTTGGGTATATGGTAGGAGACCAAATGGTGTCTATAATAAATAAAAAAATGGTACAGTTGCAAGTTGCATGAATGGATAGGTCGCAACGTCGCATCGACGTTCAGGTAACATAGGTCACTACCTTTCTGAGTCACAAATTTGTGATTGTACGACTATTGGTGACTATTCAGGGTCGTATAAAGAATAGGTCGCAAAGTTACACAATATTCTAGGTCAAATGATTCATCAACTTATGTGTGAATGCATGTGGCGATGAAATTTCAAAAATATAATTTTTTATCGAATTGAAGCCCTTAAAATTCATACAAACATTATCAATTTTGACTCATAGAAAAAAGACAATTTCTGTAGAATTATGTTGTTGTCTTAATGATATTTTATCCAAAAAAAATTAGTGTTATATAATCTATCAATTTTTCATTTAATAAAATTCTTTTCCTTGCAAATTTCCGCACATGTTAAGCGGCATGAACGTGTTTTTGTAGCATAACTTAGTCTAAAATGTGTAGTTTTTAATATATATATATATATATATATATATATATATATATATATATATATATATATATATATATATATATATATATATATATATAAGCATCATCTTCACGGAGATGAATAAGTTTTTCATTTAGTTTTTTTTAATGCAAAATTGTTTTTTTAATTGTTTTTCGAAGTTGGCGAATCAACATTTCAATTGAATTTTGTAGACATGTGTTTGCATAATTTTTTTTCAACTATTTAAATCCATTGAAAAGGCAAGATTACCCTTTTGAAGAGAACTCGTAAACAAATATTCTTTAGTGGATTGAGCCGTATGAGGTAGGAAACTCTCAAGTACAGTTCTGAGGGAAGAAAAATTTTCCAAATTGACCTATCCCTACCGAGGAGAACAGGCCATTCGACAGGGAGATCATGAAACTGTGGAGGCACCCGCTTCCTCGGGTGGCACCCCTTTTTGCGGATTTACTCGGAATTCTGCCAAGGTATTTGTATCTTTGGTATGATATTCAGGAGTATAATAAGTTAATATGTAATCTTTAACACCAGCTTTGAACCCAACACTAGCTTTAGTCTCAGTTTTTTCCATCCGGAGTTGTGTTAGGTATAATTCCTATAACTTTGGCCAGATCATTCGTACCTGCATATTCACAATACTGACGTGGTGATCCGTTGGATCATGAGTCTAACTTCACTGGCAGCAGTGGTATTACCATATAGATAATAACATTTGTTTTTCACTGTTTTAGGGAAGAACACATCAAATGCATTTTGATTTGGTATGTTTTGAAATATTTTCATTTTGCAGTTTTTTTGTTATTAATTTTTTATTTATCCTCCTTGAAATTGTCCAAAATAGTTTCAAGCATTATGTTTAAAAGAAATTAGATGAAAAATATCATATGAATTCAAAAATGTCAAACTCATATACCATTTGATAGAGGATTCGTTCATGAATCCAACATGATCGACTTCACCACCTGAGGACAATATTTTCCGTAAGTCCGCTAGGGTACAAAATGGAATTGCAAAGAAATTGGCAGTAGGAGTGCTAAAATTATGGTTTTTATGATCTGAGAAGCTTGATCGAGTGCTTAAATTTGAAATTAAAATACTCAATCGAGGGGTTTCTTAAATACTCGATCAAGCCATTTACGTGGTTACCGAGGGGCTCCATCGAGCATCTCTAAAAATAAAATTTTCAAGATCCTTATGTGAATCCTATAATCCCATGAATTAGATTTTATAATCAAGAAATATGTAAAATTTAATCCGTTAATAATTTAATCAATTTGATATGATATTATTTTACTAAAAATGAAAATTTAAGTGGATCTAGGTTATGAGCAACGTTAGAAAAGTTCTATGTTATTGCACTATGAGGCACATTCTACAACCCAATATGTGGGCAATGTGTAAGTATGTTTCTTCATGCTCAAAATATACCTTATCATATACCTCAAATTTGAATGGATCATAAATTTACCTTCCAAAAAATAGTTTATCACATGAAAAATCCAAAATTTATTATAATTTTTGTTATCATGTCATGTAAAAACCTCATTCTATCTAATATTAATATGAAAAAGGTATTATTATTATTATTATTATTATTAAATTATGAAATCTGATATCAATATTAAAATTTTAATATTAATATATTTTAATATTAAAAATTTAATGCTAATATATTTTAATATTAATATTACTAAATTTATAAATTTTGGATGAATATAATATCAACTTTAATATAATATAAAATTTCTTATATTATAATATATATTAATATATTAGAATGTATTTTAGCTCCAAATATATATGTGATGGAAGAACAAAGATATAGAGTGACAAAGCAGGAGACAAAGAGGGATTGAAGAGGTAGAGATGGGGATAAAGTGAGGGAGAGATAAGAGGGGGAGTGAAGAAAGAGAGAAGGAGAGGAGAGAGAGTGGGAGAGAAAAAGATGGAGAAGAGGGAGAGGAGGAGAGAGTGGAGGAGAAAGATATGGATAGAGAGATGTAGTTGGAGGAAAAGATAGGGAGGGACGAATAAAAACATAGAGAGAGAAAGGTGGAGAGAGAGAGAGGGAGTGACAAGTCATAGATGGAGAGAGTTTTTGTATGTTTGGGTGTCAGATAGAAATAAAAATGAGAGATGGAGTGAAGGGGGAGACAAAATTAGAGATGGAGGGTGATAGTGACAAAGTTGGAGGAAGAAGAGAGAGAGAGGGAGAGAGTGATGACGGGGAAAGAAAGAGGGAGGTGGGAGAAAGAGAGAGATATGAAGAGATGGCTTAGAAGAATGGGGTGAGATGGCCAGGGAAATACAATGATTGAGGGCTTGGAATGTCGAAGATGCGAGGGTAAATAAGGTAACTTAACATAGGCATAGAATGATGGTTTAAGATCTACGTTTGAAGAATGTGTTAGGTCATAACTTAGGAGGGAGTGAATGCTTATCACTAACCATAGTGGAAATGATTACAAAGGAAGGCGATTAATTACCTCCCTAGTAAGGTCACAAGTCATCACCAGTCACTAGAACAGAGAGCTTCGTGTGCTCAAAGATTGGAGGTAGAATGAAATGTTAGACAGGAAATGTGGTTTAATATATAAAATCTCCCACACATGAGAGAGGTTGTCACATATGGGAAATGCACAAATAATTGGTTGTATGCAACTAGTCAAGGAAGGTCATCAAGTGGGATAGCGTAGAGAAAATGGTCACACACGACCAACTTAAGGACGGTCACGAGATCTCAAAGCATTCAATGATCTCATAAGGCATGAGTAAAAAATATGCGGCTTTGTGATCTGCAGAGTTAGCTAGTATGTAATAACAAGATCACATTTGAATGACATAATTGATGTTGCAAGTCATTGTAGTAATTGATAGAGGTACTTGCACCTAGGCTATAAAATGCGACTAGGAGACTTTATTAATAGAGCCACAAAGACAGGTCGTAAGTCATAATTATGGGGTTTAATCTTGAATTTCACCAATGTGACTAACAAAAAGGAGGAAAACCTAAGTTGAGGCCTTTTAAGGTAGGTTTTTTGAAGTCTTAGGAAACCCTATGCATGTAAGAGAACGAGAAGAACCCGAATAGAGCATGGGCATACTATGGCCTAAAATTTTAGCATGGGGGTCTCTAAAATTTGAAAGAGGCTCAATTTTGGGGTTCTTATAGTGGCGACAATAGAACCCCAGTTTTGTGCAATATGAAAACCTTCGTTTTGTGCAATTTTAAAACCACAGTTTTCTGCAATTTGGAAATCATTATTTTGTGTAAATTGAAAACCACAATAATGTGGAATGTGGAAACTTCAACATAGTGATCTCAAATTTCAGCATAATTAGAAGATATAAGTAAAAACACAATATTGACATTGCATTACAAATAAGAAATGGTCAACGATATATATAGAACTGTAATTCAAAAACACTAATTTTGTGCAAATTTGAAAACCTTATTTTGTGGAATTTGAAAACCCTATTTTTGTGGAATTTGAAAACCCTTGTAATGTAGAATTTTATGGAATAGAATTGTTGTTTATACCATTGTAACTAATTTATCACCAACACACCATAAGGGATTCCCATAAGTCACAAAATTAACTAATGCCCCATAAGTAATGTACATAAGTGATACTCGTCAAAGTGAGACAAATAATCAACAAGCCATAAGATACCTACCATAAGTGACATATTTCACCATCAATGTATGGCAGCAGTGCATAGAAGCCATGATACACCATTTGGTGTCACATATAAGAGATGCATATTTAATAATAAAACATAAGTCACATACATAAGAAATGGACCATGACCATTGACACATATCGATCGATTCACATAAGGGATGCACCATAAGTAATACACACTTGATACACATAATTGACATAACATAAGAAACACACACTTCAAAATTAGCCATTGTGCATAGTGGATCCAATATATTAAATAAGCATTATATCCCAAATATTGGCAAGAGGTTGATGCTTCTTTACTAAAAATGTAGTATTCTTGCATACATATGAGAAAGTGAAGAGAATATATTGCAAAATTCTAAGAGTTGTGTGTGAAGACTTCAACATAGAGAGTTTTTGAAATTTGAAAAACCTAGTGACGTGGAATTTGGAAACCCTAGGTTTTGTGGATTTTTATCCTAACAAGTCAAAATAATATTCTTGTTGATGCAAAATCATTGGGATGTTATATTTATTTATTATATTTATGAATTTTGCAAACTAATGAAAAATTATAGGGATGGAATTCTTTTTTAGACCATTGTTACTAATTTATACCCAACACACCATAAAAAATAGCATAAGTGCAACACAACACAGAAAAAGTTAAATTATACCCCATAAGCAATGTATATGAGAGATAATATTCAAATTGATACACATAGTCAACATTTCGTAAGGTACCTACATTAACTGACATATTTAAGCATCAATTCACTGAAAAAATCCATAGAATCCATGATACACCATATTAAGTGTAACATATAAGTGATGCACCTTTACTAGAAGTACATAAGGGATGCACATAAGAAATAAACTATGACCATTAACACATATCCATCGATAAAACAATAAATGTACCACAAGTAGCACATAATTATTAGTTAATTTTCATAGGAAAAACATAATTGGCACACCATAAGAAACACATGTGTTCTAATTGACCATTGTACATAGTGAATGCAATATATTCGAGAAAACATGTAAGGAACTTTTTCCTTATATTAACTAATCCCTAATGTTGAGAAGACGTTGATCCCTTTCTTTCTAAAAAATGTATTACGCTAGAATAAATATAAGGTAGATATAAAAGAATTCAAAATTCCATGAGATCGGTGCAAAAACTCCAACATAGATATTTTATGGAATTTGAGAATCATAGTGACATGGAATTTTAAAACTCGAGATTTTGTGGGATTTTTTTCTGAGAGTTCAACATAAGATTTCTGTTGATGCAAATTCCTTGGGATTTTGTCTTTATAATTATATTTATGAATGTTATGAACTAATGGAACATTATAAGGATGGAATTATTTTCCATACCATTTCCACTAATTTATTCCCAACACACTATAAGAGACACCAGAAAGTGAAACATATAAGTGACATATTTAATTGCTTCCCCAAAAGAAGTATACATAAGTGATACTCTTAAAAGTGAGACACATAGGACTCAACATGCCACAAGGTACGTACCATAAGTGACATATTTAAGAATCAACTCATTGAATAAATGCACATAAACCATGATACACTATATTATGTTTCACATATATAGGATGCACATTTACTAACAAGACATAAGTGATGCATATAAGAAATGAACCATGACCATCAACAAATATCTGTCGATGCACATAAGGGATGAACCATAATTGACACATAAATAATCTTATTAAGTTCCACACATAATTGACACACCATAAGCAACACACATGGTTACATTTACCATGCTACATAGTGGATGCAATATATTCAAGAACACATGCAACGAAATGTTTGCTCATATTGAACAATCCAAAATGTTTATAAGAGGTTATGTTCCTCAAAAATGTAGTGTTCTTGTATAAATATTAGAAGGTGTATAGAATAAAATGCAAAATTCCATGAGTTGCGTGCAAAAAATCCCACAGTGATTTTTTGCAACTTGAAAACCCTAGTGACATGGAATTTGAAAGCCCTATATTTTGTGGAATTATGTTCTAAGAGGTTAACACAGGCTTTATATGGATGAAAATTCCTTGGAAACTTATATTTTATTACTAATGAGACATTATAGTGATGGAATTGTTGCTTAGACCATTGTGATTAATTTATACCCAATTCACCATAAGAGACACCCACAAGTGACACACATAAGTGACATAATTAGTCTTCCATGGCCTTATAAAATTACTTTTAATGCATTCTGGAACCATTTATGGGGGCTAGGGATGTAGAAATAATATTCCACTTACTTTGAGAGCAAATTAGAAAGAAAAAAAAATCCTAGTCTCAGAGATTACTACTTTTCTTAACAAGGATAAAATAAATGGTGGTAGGCGATTCTACCTTTGGTATCATACATATTTCTATGCCCAAAGTAATAAAGTAGTATGATGTCTCGATTCATACACGACATAAAACTTCCACAAGTATGGTCGGCTTAATAAAACAACAAAAACTTCAAGAGGAGAAACATCACATAGTACCTCATATGTGAAGGGATTAACGTTGTAGGGAAGATGACATGGCTAGATGATGGGAAGATCTCGTCCTAGGCTCAGCCACATGAAAGTGTACGCTTTCGAGTGTGGTGTGGTTAATAGGTCCAAACACTTAATATCATTTGCTGAAATAATGTTCTTTTGGATACCACTATCAGTAATGAACTGCAACAGAGAACGCTTCACCCAAATCTGTGAGTGGAAGAGATTCTCCCTATCCTCTAGATCTTCAGGCACATTTTTCTGTACCTTGCCGGTGGCAATGATGAAACTAGGAGCTGAATCAATAAATTTTTTTCGTTGTAGTTCCGGTTGTTGGGTCATAGATTAAAATTAGAGCATGCATTTGACTCTGAACCAATTAGGTTGTCCACCGCTAACTTCTTGGTGCAACAATAATTTTTGTTGTGGGTAGGACTCTTATGGAAGTCATGCTAGTTCACTGTGTCCATATTCACCTTACTAGTGTTATTATTTTCTTGTGGCTTCGATGGTTTTCCCTAGGTCACTCCACCTTGACTCTATTCATTTTTTTGTGGTTTGGAGGTTCCTTTTTCCTGCTTTAGATTCATATATCTAAAGTGTTTCTTCTTCTATTCGATTTTTCACTTGATTGTGATAACATATTGGTACACTCCGCCAAGCGATGAGATGTTTAGGAATTACATTTATTTCTATATGTATTTTTTAAAATAGCCATGATATTGAGTATCAGATTCCACTCATAATCCTAGATGCTAACATCATGCGTAGGGTATGAAAACTATTTGTGAACTGTAACACATCTTGGTCCCTTTCATACCTTAGTGTGTTTTACTTTATGTACTTATGTTCATAGCTCTTGACATGGAAATATTGTTCATTGATGAAATCTTGGAAGGAGTACAAAAATGTTACAAATAAAAAAAGTGGTAGTTTCTCCTTGTCCCTCTGCTCACAGTAAGTTTCCCACTAGTCCTTTACATGAGGGTGACTTTGAGGAGTCCAAAAGTATTCTTTTGAATATTGGAAAAATGATGAACCAAAAAATATAGTAATAGTGGATTTAACAATAAATCTAGGGAATTTGCATCTACCTAGCCTTCAAATAAATAAATGTTGAAGTTAACTTCTACTTTATATGGGGTGGTGACTAACAAGTGATTACTCAATGAAGATTCTTTTCCTACTGATACTCGTTAAAGGATCTGGGAAAAGATGTTGATCATCTCATTCCTTCTTTGCTCATGGGCTTCTTCGAGAGACATTTTGAAAGGATATCCTACTCCCTCGCATTTTTTTTCTTCCACCATGGGATGCCATTGGGGTCGAAGAGGCCGGTATTGCAAGGGTTCGAGCAATTCAAGTATCACCTCCTCATACTTCGACCTCATTGGGGACATGAAAAAAAAATAAAGAAAGAGTGGATAACACTAATACCACTAATATATATTTATGAAATAATTAAATGAAATATATATTTAAACAAAAACATAAATATACAGTGAAACAAAACTTCAATTAATAAATAGAAACTATTGAAAAATATTTACATTCATAATTGAAACAAACTAGCTAAGGAAATGGTATCTTATCTTTGAGAAGAGATGTGATGGATACATGCCTTATGAACTGAGTTAAAATTAGGCTCTAAGGACTTTTGATCATAAATAAACAATGAAAAACTCTAAACATCCAAAAACATAACCCTAGGAGAAGCACCAAAATATTGTGGGCCCTAATGGAGTTAGTTGGAATCTCAAATTCTTGGGGTCATAAATTTGGCATACGATATTTGTTTCATATGCACAATAGCCATTTATTAAGGTCTATCTAATCAAACATATTTTGATTACAAATTCTACTCCATGACATTTCATTTTCCCATTTCCCTAAAAAAACCTTTTATGGCATCAAAATGGTCGTTAAAGTTTAGGACCCGAAGAATTGCCAAAAATAGAAAAATATTGAAATAGGAATCTGCGTTGGAAATTAGGAAACTGGAAGGAAATAGTGTGGGGGGTCCAATTGTAATATGTGGGTGGACACCAATATCTACTTGGATTAGACGACGAGGTAGTTACCACTAATCAAATGAGAGTCTCCATGTGGGTGTACATGATCTCAATGAGGAAGGGGAGGTATACCCATCCTTGGTGACACAAAACAATATAAATAGTAATAACGATCCAAACAAAGCAGGTTTGAGCAAAAGAATATACAATACATCAATATGTTGGCATCAATGGGCTAGGAATTTGTAAAATAAAATACATAGTACCATATATAGGTGCCTAGAACAAAAGGGATAGGAATGATAGAACAACTATTGTTGAGCTCCATACATAAGACCAAATTCCCCTATGGTAATGTGAAGGTGTGATATCAACTGAGAAGTCCTATTAAACAGGAATGACCTCTAAATATCTAAATAAAAAAATTGGAGGGTCATGCTTTGGGATTTCTAAATGGAAAATTTACATCTAGTAATATGTATTGAACTACACCTAATGCTGCATCATGAACTAATAAAGGTCGCGCATGAGGGATATTTCGTAAAGTGAAACCCCCTCCTATGGTATAAGAATATCTCACACATGCCTCGTTAATGGTGGTACAATATACCAAATCATTGGACAATCAAGTTTATGATTCTCCAACATGTGAAAATGAGATGAGGTAGAGAACACAACAAACAATCTAGTCAAAGGGAATTAACACTGTTATCGATGAAATAGGTAACCGCAATGTCACCTACTATTTTTTGGTAGCATAAAAAGCACCCGATTTTGAAAAGTGGTGATGCAGAATCACCCCCTTTTTTTTGTGCACATTTTTGACACTCTAATATTTTTATTTATGAAGTATGAATATTTGTTTTAAAATGTTAGTGATTTTCATGCTAGTTTTGAAATGTATTGATGCAACATCAACTTTTTTTTTTAGAGCGGTGATTTTCATGCTAATTTTGAAACATATTGATGCAGCATCAACCTTTTTTTTTTAGAGTGGTGATTTTCATGTTGGTAATAAAAAACAAAACTTATATAAAAATATATATATAAAAAAAATAAAAAAAACCACTAAAAATGTAAAAAAAAACAAGATTAACTCGTAAAAAAAAAAAATTAAAAAAAAAAAAAAAAGTATTCGAAAATTATATCAAAAGAAATGACAAAATTTGAAAAAAAGAACACATAATTTAAAGAAGAAAAAAAAAATTAACCAAAAAAATAAAAATAAAAACATCAAAAACATTTTTTTCTAAGTTATTAAAAAAGACCATATAATTAAAAAAATAAAAATAAAAAAATAGAAAATTTAAAATAATTTAAATTACAAAATTAAAATTTAGATAAAAAAAATAAAATACAAAAAAGAAAAAATTAAATTAGAAAAATAATAATAAGAAGAAGAAAAAATACAAATTTTAAAATTAACAAAAAAAACAAATATAAAAAAAAAAAAATTAAAATTGAAAAAGAAAATTCAAATAAAAGAATTCAAATAAAAAAAACTATCATTCACAAACAAAAAAACGAAAAAAACCACATGCAAATAATTAAAAAACAAATATCCATAAATTTACTGTTTTTTTTTTAAATGAAACAATTTATTCATTTTAAAAATGAAAAACTAAATAAACTAATAGATTAAAAAAAAAAAATTAAATTAAAATTTAATAAATTTAATAAATAAATTTAAAAATTTAAAAAATAATTAATCTAAAATATTAAATTTAAAAACAAAATTAAAAAAAAAATAAAAATAAAAATAATTAAAACAAATTCAATTTAAAATAAAAAATTTGAATTAAAAAAAATAATAATTTTAAATTTTTTGAATTTAATTTTTTTTAAAAAAAAAATCAAATTAAAAAAAAAAATATTAAAATTTAAAAAAATAAAAAAAATAAAAGAAATTTTTGATCGTGGTGGCATTGCCAATCGGCCTCCCGCCCAGATGGCGGCTGAGGCCGGCCACTTAGCGGGCTAGGAGGCTGCATGCAGCCCCCTGCCCATCCAGCAGCCGGCCTCCACCACCACCTAGGTGGGAGTCCGATTCTGGGAATCGCCATCCCGCGGTGAGATGCCGATTCCGGGAATCGTCCTCCCGTCGCAGGAGGGCGATTCCCAGAATCGACCTCTTATCGCAGGAGGGCGATTCCCGGAAACGGCCTCCCGCCGCGGGAGGGCGATTCCTGGAATCGGTCTCCCGCTGCCGGAGGGCGATTCCCGGAATCGGCCTCCCGCCGCGGGAGGGCAATTCCCAGAATCGGCCTCCCACCACTGGAGGACGATTCCTGGAATCGGCCTCCCATCGCTGGAGGGCGATTCTCGGAATCGGCCTCCCGCCGAGGTGGCGGCGGAGGCCGGCGGTTAGCGGCCAGCCTCTGCCGCCACTTGGGTGGGAGGGCGATTGGCGGCGCCGCCACGATTAAATTTTTTTTTTTATTTTTATTTTTTATAATTTTTAATATTTTTTTTTAATTCAAAAAATTTAAATATTTTTTTTTTGATTTAATTTTTATTTTTGAAATTTAATTTGTTTTAATTTTTTTGTTTTTAATTTTTTTTTTTAATTTAATTGATTTAATAAAAAAAATTATATTTTTTATTATTATTAAATTTTATGTTTAGTTTTTTCATTTCATTTTTTTAAATTTAATAAATTTTGTATTTTTTTTTAAATTTATTTGAATTTAATATATATATATATATATATATATATTTTCATTTTTTTTTAATTACATAAATATTTATATTTCTTTTATTTCAATTAAAATTGTGTATTTAAAATTAGATTTTTTTTTTAATTAAAATTAATATTTTCAAATTAATTTGTTTTTTATTTTATTTTTTATTTAATATATATTTTTTATTTATTTTTTCAAAATTTCATTTTTAATTGATTTGTAAAGTTTTTTAACTTTTTATTTGAACAATGTTTTTTTTTTTTTTTCTTTATATTTAAAATTTATTTTTTATTTCAAAATTTATTTGTTTATTCATTTATTTATTAAAATTTACTATTTTTTTTAATATTAACATTTTTTTTAAATTTAATAAAATCTAATATATATATTTTTAATTTAAGTTCATATATATATATATATATATATATATATATATATATATATATATATATATATATTATTTTTTATAATTTAAATTTAATTTATTTTTTAAAATTTATTTGTTTTTTTAATATATATTTTTTTAAATTAAATATTTTTATTGTATTTTATTTTTCATTTTTTATTTTTAATTAATTTTTAATTTTTTTATTTTTAATTTAAACACTGTTTTTTTTTTTTTTTTAATTTTAAGTTTTAAGTTTATTAAAATTTAATATATTTCTTTAAATTTAATTTTTTATTTTAAAATTAATTTTTTAAAATTTCTTTCTTTTTTAACTTTTTTTTTTTAATTATATATATATATATATATATATATATATATATATATATATATATATATATATATATATATATATATATATATATATATATATTATTTCTATATATATTTTGAAATTTTAATTTTTAATTTTTAATTTTTTTCTTAAATTTTAGGTTTTTTTTAATGTTTGAATTAAAATTTTTATTTTGTTTTTATTTTTATTTTTTTATTCCTATATATTTTTAAATTTTAAGTTTTAAAATGTTTTTATTTTTTAAATTTATTTTTTTCTTAAATTTTAGGTTTTTTTTAATGTTTGAATTTTAAAAATTAAAAAATGTTATTTCTATTTTTAAAAATGTCAAAAATATGACACAATTTTTATTTTTTTTTGTTATTCCAGCATCAATTGGTTTTGTTTTGAGGGTGTTTTTTCAATCCTTTTTTCAAGAAACAATTTTGTTTTTAGCATAATTTTATAAAATGTTGAAATTTGACCTTAAAAAAAAACCAAGTGCGTTCTGGAATACACTTTTTTTGTTTTTGGGGGTGCTTTTTCATGTTTTTTTAGTCTTTTTGGGCTAGAGTTCCCATTTTGAGGTTAGGTTACCTATTTCATCGGTAACAGTGTTAATTGATGTCTTCGTTTACTTGATCTAAGGCATCCACCAATAAGGAAATTGTACATAAGGTACACCATACTCTACGATTCTCCTATGGAATATATGTGCTAAAGTTGACATACTAAGGCCCACCAAGGATGATGCTATAATGTTTCCTCAACAAAGGCATAAGGTAAAAGTATAATGTCACTAATAAATATTGAAACTAATTTAAGGAAAAAATGATATGATAGGGGGGCATACCTTGTCATAGCATAATGTGGAAGATTAAAACAACATCGACGAAAAACATTTTATATGGAATGGTTAATTACTCGAACAAAGGATTTTCAAAGGCATATCTGTAAACCAAGCATCTATAGGTTGAATCTTACTAATATAGGTTGGACATGATACATGGAGGGGCTTAAATAATGTAATATCACATAATGTGGTTCTAAAGAGGCTCCATGGTACATAATGGTAACTCACCTCTGATGCTCTGAACAAGAGCGACTAAAATATGTTGCGAGTGATGATACGAGATAGAAGTGGTAAAAGAACATCGTGGAGTAAAGTATGATGTTATAAGAAGTGGAGTTTGGGAGGCATGGGTTTTCATCATGGAAATGGTAAATGAAATTGGTGTTGTCTCTAGTATGAAGACAAAATAGATTCCCAATCCAAAGAGGATTGAATGACATGGGCACAAAAATGAAAAGGAGTAATGGTGTTGGGGTTTCCCTGTGAAGAAGGCTCTAAGAATTTATAGATGGAAAATGAAATAGATGGATTGGTTCATCCATCCATCAAGTTGTGGGGGTCCCTAAGGTGATATCCGATGAATGGTAGGCAAATGAAATGAATTAAGTAATGCTTCTTATATGTGAAATGTGAAAACGAATGGGTCCAAAATATACTATATAAACTGGAGTTAAGAGTGGTTTCTCGTTATGAAATTCCACACATGATTCAAGAAGTACAATACTAGTGGGTGTTAGTGTAAGAGTGAAAAATATGAAAATTTTTTATTTAAAAGGAAGGGAACCTCACACATCATGGAAAAATATGGCTTCCAAATGAAGTATCAATAGAAGAAGAAATACGGAAGACCCATTTCATATCTTGGAGGAAGCTTTCCAATGGTGTTTTTTTTTTTTTTCAAACAGAGCTATTATGAGCTCATAATGGGACAGTGAAATTTTTTGAAATTTGTTATTTCAGGAATTTCCCCTCCAATTCCAAGTTATTTTTCTTGGCTTGTGGAGATCTTGGAGATGAGGAGGAAACCCCAAATTTTGTTGAGTTTTTTGTGGAAAATCTGACGAGTGGAATTTGGATCTATGACTTTTAGGTAGGTCTCCTTACCTTACTTGTCAATTTTTGTTGAGTGTTTTTTTAGATTATGGATTTTTTGGTCCCTTGGGAACATCTGTTGAATTTTTGAGGGCCTGTACACTTTTTATGGAATTTATTACAATGAGACTAAAAATACGAGGTCTTATAGTGTGTTTTCCAATGCAATCTTCAAGGATAATACAACATTGGTGACCTAGGACATTGAGTCAAAGTTTTGAGAGGTATGTGGCCACATGGATAGCCCATTATTAGATGACATTATAACGGTTTGGTATATGTATTTAATACTAACAAAATGATGGTTTCATGCAAGAATGGTTGAGACCAAAGTGTTATGGTGAGAACAGGATTTTGAGGAACTCCAAACCAAGGTTTAGGGAAGCAAGTTAGTGATAAGTGCTCTTTCTTGGTATGGGTTACTCAATTTATTTAAGGAACCATTGGTGAATATTTGAGAGAAACTCTTGATGAGGATAGTGAGTTAGTCATATCCAAAGATCGAAGAATTCATAATTCAAGACTTCCAAATCATTATTATGATCTACGCCATATTTTTTTTGATAGGATTGTCATCCATGGGGGTGGTTGGAAGGGAAATGCATCCAATTCGACCTTCTGGAAGGTGGGTGGATGAGCTCATTGATAAACATTGTGTTCTTCATGGCCAAGTGAGACGCTCTTCCATCCAACTCAGACACATAGAGAGATTGGAGGCATGGGCTAGTACAATGGCAGTGATATACATCTTGGGTAACGATGCTCTCCACAAGATATCAGAAAGGGAAAAGGTACTCGTGGAGAGTGTTTTCATAGGGACCTAGTATGGGTGGTTTGTGATGCTACCAATGGTGCTAAAGCATCAATTGAATTCCTATGAAATGCTGACAATGGATAATTGTTCTTATAATTAGTTTTATGTGCATTCTTCTATGAGAAGATTCCCACACTTTGACCTCATACTTGTATATGTGATGGGGCCCCATAAAATTCTCAGATGTAGCATTAAGGGAAGCTGTTATGATGGGAAGGGGGTGGAGGGGTTGAAAGAGTGTTCCTACTAGATTTTTCAAATAGTGGTACCAACTCCCATTACACATTGATGATTAACCTTAATTTGGAGTGAACTCTCAAGGAGATCCATTGATACCACTACAACTAGGATGAACAACATGCGCATATGTGAACATATTTTATTATTATTTTGTTATGATTTCATACGCTTGAATTATTTTCATGTGGTACTAACATTCTAACTTATGTGATATTTAGATACTGCATCGACAAGGTCATCAAGAAATTCAATGAGGACATTCACACGTGCGACCAAGGACGATGCAACATCTACATCACATGGGAAAGGAGAGAGTAATGATTTTTTAAAAGGATCTCTAGATGATGTTTGACAGTGTATTGATTGATGTTATAGATCATGGTTGGCATGATTTAGAGGATTGTTACCCTGATGCATGTGCTAGTATACCCTCTAAGTAGTGAGTCATTATGAGGCAAGAAACTACAGTCGATGAGGTTATCAAGGAATCACGTGTGGGCGATGTGGTGCCTTTAGCAAGAAACCATCCATTTGATGAGGATTAGGGAGAGGGGAAAAATGTGCCGCCAAGTTTTACACTTATATTGTAGCATGTAGCGGACATGTCATATGTAGTTAAACTAGTGGACTCCAAACACTCTTATGGATGATTACGCTATATGATATGATACATGATACAATTATATGTACTTCTTGTGGTCGCCATATCTTTTGTATTGGTTATCTTCTTATCGACACATGTGATACATTCCAATCTAGAATGTTATTAAAAATTGTATCTACATAGTTATTTTGTGCTTTGGAGAAATGATTGAATGAATTGGATTAAAGTGATGTGGCAAAGAGCTTAAATCATAGAATTTTTATAAAGATGACAAAATTACACAAATGATTAATGTTGTTCAAATCCATGATGAGAAGCTAGCCATCAAGACAAACATGAAGTTGAAGGATGGAGTGATCAAGGAAATTAACTAGCAAACCAATCATAACATCATAATCGGCTAGATTATTCGTGGAAAATCCAATGCAAAAACCATTGGAATAGCCTTGAGGATGCAATGGGGTAAGATGGCATACGTTGTTGAGGCTAGAGTGCACATGTCATGACTCATACCACCAACATATAACCATATATGATGTGGATGACCGATCAAATAAAAAGTGCTAGAAGACAACCAATGAGATTTTGAAGAATATAAACCAACCTACATGATGAAAATAAACAAAAATATGCATTTTAGGGAAACTCTTAAGAGTAGAGTTTCTTAAGGTAGAGTGTATTTCAAGGATTTGGGAGAATCTCTCCCTATGGACCCTCAAGGATGGATGCCCCATTACCCATAAATTGCTTGAAAAAATAACGGTCCCACCATTAAGGTTCGAACTTCCCTTCTCCCGAGATATTGTGGGTTTGGGCATAAAATGAGGACTAGATCTCCTTCCTGGTAGACAATATGCTGGACCTTCTGGTCATATTAGGCTTTGGTTCATTTGTTGGTCACTTCAATGGTTTAAAAAGAAACATGGCAATTACTTGGCAGATTCCAACTCATGCCGACATTCAGATGGGGCTACATCTGTCATTGCTTTTGACGCTGTTTCGTCCCAAGATTTTTGTAACGGAAAACCCACCTTTTCACGTGAAGAATTGTTGGGTGTCATGGCTTCACTCTGATCTAACAGAAACTCGCTTCTCAGTGTTCGTTCTAAAGTGACACATATTTTAAAAACACGTGAGGTAACAATAATCGCTCAGAAAGGAATTCTAGCTGAACAATTTGGATTTGTCTGTTAATTAATTAACTTTTACTGGATTAGCAGCCAGTAGTTTCTTAGCACAGTCGGAATATTCTTTCATACCTACATCAGGAAAACTAAATCTGTAATAATATTTCTGGGACCTTAACTCCCACCTCCTTTCTGGAAGCTTGGCCACGTTTGCAGCCTGGGTGGGGCAAACGTTATAATCAATGTTGATGAGAAAGTTATATGAAAAATTAAAAGCTGAACAATATGGGAGTCTTCATTACATTTTTTAATTTTCTTCTCTTTTGACTGGTAGTGACAAGAGGCTTCCCAGTAGGAACACGTTTCAATAGAGACGAAAACTTTATGATTAAAGTGGAAATCTGCGTAAAATACAGGCGCTTCCTACAAAATTGTAACTTTCATACGGAATCTGAAGATGGCAATCAACAAAGAAAACGCGCTGTGAAGGGGGGACAGAAATTCAACAAAAAAATTAGGTATCGCAAGTACAGCCGACTTACTCCGGTGACCTGTTGCTGCCCAGCTGATTCTCTTTCAACTCTAATTTCCGGCATCCGCATTTCGTATTGGTGGCCAAACACGTCACTCTCTTTAGTAAATCACGTAGTTGTTATATATATATATGTAAAATCTTAATTTTAAATTTATTAAAAACTAGCAATTGCACCTAATGTTGCAAAGGAAACACCGTAAGGAAGAAGCTAGAAAGAAAGCAACTATAATTAATTTGATGTGACCTTATATTTATGTTTAGAATGTGTACGTTACAACCTTGGTATAGAGAAACAAAAAATCTCCTTAAGTCATGGCAGTAGGTTTATATATCTGTCTCTGAAGCAACAGAATGTAACTGGACAAAAATATGCATATGTACTTTCTTTTTCTATAATAAAAGTGTTTTTTCTTGAGAAAAATCTAGTTCTTATAACTTTAATTAAAAAAAATTATATAAAAAACTCTTATAAAAATTACAGACTATTTCAAGCTCTTCAAAGTGGTTTGCAACTTTACATTAGATTTTTACATTTGTAAATTCAAATTCAAGATGAAACATCTAGTGCTTAAATTGGCTAAGACTTTTACAAGAGGCTACATCTCAGCTTGGCTGTATCACAAATTACAGAAGGGCACTTTTTTTCCTGAAACCTCTAGTTGAAGATCATTCAAATTGAAAAACTACCTTCTTCCTTTTTTGTCACTTTCTTCTTTTCACTATAGACTTTAAATAAAGTGTTCTGCAATAGCTACTGGTTGGAATGCTCTGTATCCTTCTTAGAATGTGGATTGGCAATTCATCATCAAATCTTTTCATTCATGGGATTGTTAAAACCTTTAACAGGAGATATTTTTTTTAAAATTAATATGTATTGTAAATGTCTCGAGGAATCTTGAATTTTAGGATTGATTTTGATTGAGAAAAAAAAATCTGAAGGGTCAGAAATAACTTGATACTTCGTACCAGGGCATTAAAGTCCATACCATAACTTGGAGAAATTGTGCCATTGCCCATGCTCAAAATTGACACAAGTTAAGAATAACAGTAATAAATTGTTTTTTCTCCCGGAGGACAGGGTGTCATTTGCCCACCAGCCTCAACGTTTGAAACACCTGATATTTGGATAGGTAGATACAATAAAACGTTGTGGATGGCTGAACCATTGAAAAATGAAATTGAAAGGGAATGGTCACCCACAGTAAGGCATGAATATTGCAAGAGCAGGACAAGCTGCACCAGTCCAGTGCAAAAGAATGAATAAATGGTTTTGAAAATGAATAATGTTTATATTCTCATGGTTCCCTGATGCACAGGAATACGAGAAAAAAGAATAGGACATGCATCTCACAAGCACAATGTTACAGGCATATACTGGGGCAATGCTCATGGTATAACGAAATTCATTTTTCTGTAAGCCAATATAGGAAGCACTTTTGGTATTATTGCCATGGCAGCAAGTGAGTAGTGAGATCTGTGAAGGTTTGGAGGGTGAAATTTCTGAGGCCTGTGTCTGAAACTTCACAGAATCTTTCAGACCAGTCCTCAGGCTCAACAGGTTCTGTTCCAAGTCCAGGAGCTCGATCCCTGGAACTTTCGTTCTGATTCTCTTGCCAGTCTGTTACATAAGTTGCAACCCTTCTGAAGAATTTGGCCTTAAATGTGTCCCAAACTTGGTATTTATAGTGATTGAACACTGCAAATCCTCTAGGAAGGTTCATATAATGATAGCCCTGTCCGAGATGAAAATGATGGACTACGTTTATCAGGCTTTGGTTCAATGCCGATAAGAGAACGATAGATTTATGCCTCTCTGTTCTGTTCAGCCTGCAGGTGTAACCTGCTATCACACCTTCATCTGCGTGTTTCTTCAATCCAGATGGGCCAAAGCTATGACAGTCAACTCTGATTTCTCGTATTTTAACTAAGCCTGAATATGCAGATGTTGCATTATTGATTAGCCTTTCCATGACTGTAACACTTGTTTGAGTAGAATTTGTTGGCATGGTCTCATTCTGAATGTATTCTATAGGATTCAGAAATTCATCTACGTCCATGAATGCCACCCATTCACATTCCTGGTGAGCTCGCAATGCGTAATGGGAAAATCTAGCCTCTTGGGTTTTAATCCATGGCCACATATGTCTACTGACATTGAAAGAACCCAAGGATGCTACCACTTCTTCTATGTTGTCATCACTGTTGTTATCATAAAGAAACCACCTCTGGACACCTTGATAGCCATGGTACATGATCCATTCTCTGAGAAATGGAGCTTGGTTCCAAAGCATTGTGCAAGCACAGACCTGATGGGGAGGCCTCAACATCTGCACATCTTTCGAGCTCATCATGGATTTCACTTCAACCCTAGCTACAGATGGAAGTAAACCACCTCTGGATCTCCATACAGAAGCCTTCATTCCTTCAATTTCTGGTATTTCTAAGCCATTAGGCTTCTCACATCTGATCACTTATTGAGCAGCCATCAAAACCTTAGTCTTGAAAACCTTGATGCCCAAATCCATAATGCCCCATTTCTTGAAATCCCTGGCATTAAGAAGATCGGTGTCCAAATTGGAACCAAAAACACAGACAAGATTATCAGAATCAGAAATCCTGCCTCTTCTCAGGTTCAATCCTTTGACGAACAGAATCACGCTGTCTGGTTCTACTACTGCCTCATAAACAAGCATTCTCCATGCAAAATTCTTTGGATATGTAGCTTGCGAAGGGACGAGCATTCCATTTTCCTTGAGTTTTATAGTTAAGGTCAATCCCTCAGCAGACTTTGGTTCTGGAGGATGTGGGCACCTCACAATCTGCAGGTCTTGGTCTTTCGTATCCACAGAGATGGCAGGAGTTCGGAGGCCTTCACCATACACAAATTCAAACTCATCCTTCTGCAAGGCAAAACATCCATCACATGTTTTCAAGAGTAGCAAAACATGCTCTGGCAAAGTGACAAGATCCTGGACCAGAAGAGAGTTATCCTTGTCCACGACTCATTCTTCAACTGCATTATTTCTGGGCAGGAGTTGAGAATGATGTGCTTGGATCACAATCCTTCCTCCAGGTGGAGGGTAAAAAGCTGCCACACAATGAATCCCAAACATCAGAAACCTAAAACACTGCATCTATCATCTATCATAAAAAATTGCAACCTAATTTTCCCATCAAAGATTAGCTTTCAAAGTCTGCTACAAGTCCTTGGTCACTGAGGAAAAAAAATACCATCTGTTGCTGTATTGATGTAAAAGTAAATCCCAAGATAGGGATATAGCACTGTAATAAGATAGCATGCAACATCTTACATAACAGCCACAAGCCAAAGACAACCCACAAGGCATGACAATGAAATTGTGTGCCACAACCCACAAGGCATGACATTGAAATTATTGGTCATGTTATTACCAGAGTGAGGGATGACATTTTAGTACCAGAATGAGGGAACACAGGGGACTTGCGCCCTAAAGGCAACTTCCAGATTGGCAGAGAAGATGCAAGAATTGGTTAAATGAATCAATTTATTCCTCTTGGACACTGAAGATTGGGACTAGCATGTCTACGATCCACAAATAAAAATGTTCAAATCTTGAAGTCCTTCAATACCGGCACTCTCTTATCTGGTACTTAACGGGTTTCTTTTGTCGGGGGGGGGGGGGGGGGGGGGGGGGGGGGGGGGGGGGGGGGGGGGGGGGGGGGGGGGGGGGGTTGGGTTAATAATAGCTGACTCCGCATACGTATACTAGTTGCAGTCAGAGACTCGGGAAACAATTGCAGAGCCAGTACAGTGACATAGTGGATCAGTAGATTGTTCTCAGTTGCAGTAGTTGCAACAACAGCAGCAAGAGATCAAATGCAGCACGGAGTAATGTTGGCAACAATGTAGGGTGGCACAGTGCAGTGTCAGCAGCAACACATATAGAGGATGGTTCAGCTACAAGGTTAGCAGATGAATTAGAGTATGCGCAGTAGCTTGGTGGGCAGTGACAAGTTGTTACAAGTGCCAAACATCAGCAGCGTGAGGGAAGATGTTATGGGAGACCTTCCTCACTAAGAGGGAGTGTTATTTTTTGTAGCTGCATTTCAAGGAATTTTCAGTGTGAAATTTAATTTTCTAACCGCTAGGATAGATTATGGTGGATAAATGAACTTGGTTCTACAATGACAAGCTGAAGCCCTCGAAGCCACATTCTAAGACTCTTGTAGTAACATTTAATTCAAAATTTCTGAAGAACACAAGCAACTAAAGACAAATCAATGTTCTTAGATGACCGATGTGACACTTGTAGTAACATTTAAGCCATGAGTTTCGAGACCACGAGCAACTAAAGAGTTAGCAAAGCTATAGTGAAAATACTTAAGACACCAAAATGTCAAATCAGTTGGTATCAAAACCAAGGTAAAAGCTCACAGGCACAAATATTTTCAGATCACTATCCATTAGAATCATTAGTTTAGAAAATTATTTCCGCAATAACTAATACAGTATACTTGCTTGCGTCACAATACTGCTCATTATTGGTGACTAGTTTATAATCAATACATGCTTCTTTTTTACTCACAAATTTCATCAATGACAGTAGTGCACGCTATCTTAAATCACAAAAAAACTCGAGGAATGATGGATGCTGTTAAAGAGCATAACAAATATTTAATAGCATAAAGTCAGCATGAACAAACAACATGCATGGTAGCAAATAGAACATATTACAGTAAATGAAATTTGAAAAATAGACCAGCAAATAATAAAATAGTCAGAGATGAAGGGAAAGCATAGAGAACACGAAAACCCAAACAGTCTTGCCTGTAGACTGGATGCAGCTTCCTAAACGAGCTATCCAAGTCCAAATTCTAAGTGATAAAGAAATGGGGAGAATTTAGGTCGTCATGTACTTTAGAAAGATTGATCATTGAACTAAATCTGTTTCGATATGTTTAACTTGAATATGCAAGTTAGTGATTTTAAATCTCTTCAGAAATCTTACAATGGATTAAGGAAGCAGTTTACTCTGCATATCACATGCTACCCCTGCTTCGTAGAGCCACCCCAAGGTTTTTGTTTTCCTCTTATACTGTGGTTGCATTTATTCTTCATTATAAGCATGGCGAAGAAATCCATGTCACAAAAAGTAACTACTGGAGACTAATCCGACCCTTTATACATGGTTTTAATGAATTATTGAGAAAACAGCAAATGGAAGTAACCCATAGATAAAAATTTATGACAAGTGTACCATGTCTGTGTAGTTAGATTTTCTCGAGTCTTCATCACCACCATAGTACATGTGATATTTTTCGTACCTACAAAATTATAGAAAAAAACAATCAATTTGAGATTTGATATTGTATAGAAATTCAGAATCTCAACCAAATATAGTCAACAAAACTCAATTAAAGAAAAATACAGTTTTCAGAGCTCATAAACAATCTTTTGAAATTCTTGCTGATGTAAAGACAGACTTCTATCGTATTCTTATAGATGTAACATAAGCCTTACTTCGGATCCAACAAAGTCAACGAGTTTCTTTTGGAACTAAGGAGAATTCTATGTCCTGTTTGGTTTGTATTATATGGCACTATTCACCTGTGCTATCATAACAATTTTGTCAGGCTCAAACTCTTTTAAGACTACGTTGGCCTGTGACTCGGCATGACTCAGCAATTCCTTTCAGTTTTGGCAAAGAGAAATAAAACTCAAAATATGGTAGATTTTGTGTGTGAAAGATATACTAATGACATTTTCAATCCATATAAATTATAAAACCACAGTCTATGCAGAAATTCATAAGATCATCTCATAAAATATCATAACACAACATTTGACTCTTGATATTTGAATGCAAAACAGAGAACTGAAAAGAAGATTCCATAGCCAAATTCACAAATATTACTCAATTCAAATACATAACTCTCGTAGTCTTATAACAGAAATAGAAAATCAAAATAGGAAGTGTCTTCAAGTCAAACTTGAGCATGGTAGGATACAGGTTTGGCATCATTTAATTGTTTTATGGACCAGGTCTGTAGGCTGAGATGTCAGTCTAGAGGCCTGTAGGCTGATTACAAACTACAGGCCAATTCATCTTACATGAATTTGGGATGGCAGCCCCAGCCAGCCTACAAGCCTGTAGTCCGCTAGTATAAACTAAAAAGCATAACTAAGTTACTTTGATACGGTCAAATTGCAAATGTGGGGTTCCTTATATGCAAGTTAGTGATTTTAAATCTCTTCAGAAATCTTACAATGGATTAAGGAAGCAGTTTACTCTGCATATCACATGCTACCCCTGCTTCATAGAGCCACCCCAAGGTTTTTGTTTTCCTCTTATACTGTGGTTGCATTTATTCTTCATTATAAACATGGCGAAGAAATCCATGTCACAAAAAGTAACTACTGGAGACTAATCCGACCCTTTATACATGGTTTTAATGAATTATTGAGAAAACAGCAAATGGAAGTAACCCATAGATAAAAATTTATGACAAGTGTACCATGTCTGTGTAGTTAGATTTTCTCGAGTCTTCATCACCACCATAGTACATGTGATATTTTTCATACCTACAAAATTATAGAAAAAAACAATCAATTTGAGATTTGATATTGCATAGAGATTCAGAATCTCAACCAAATATAGTCAACAAAACTCAATTAAAGAAAAATACAGTTTGCAGAGCTCATAAACAATCTTTTGAAATTCTTGCTGATGTAAAGACAGACTTCTATCGTATTCTTATAGATGTAACATAAGCCTTATACTTTTGACCCAACAAAGTTGGAGAACGAGTTTCTTTTCGAACTAAGGAGAATTCTATGTCCTCGTTTGTCGTATTATATGGCACTATTCAATTAGTGTGCTATCATAACAATGTTGTCGTGCTCAAACTCTTTTAAGACTACGCGTCCGTGACTCTACATGACTCACCTTTTCTCGCTTTGGTGAAAGAGAAATAAACTCAAAATATGGTAGATTTGTGTGTGTGAAAGATATACTAATGACATTTTCAATCCATATAAATTATAAACCACAAGCCTATGCAGAAATTCATAAGATCATCTCATAAAATATTTTAACACAACACTTGACTCTTTATATTTGAATGCAAAAATGTAGAATCAAAGAAGATTCATAGCCAAATTCACAAATATTACTCAATTCAAATACATAACTCTCGTAGTATTATAACAAATAGAAAATCAAAATAGGAAGGTCTTCAAGCCAAATCCTCCCAATACAGATGTTGTGTTTGGCATCATTTAATTGTTTTATGGACCAGGTCTGTAGGCTGAGATGTCAGTCTAGAGGCCTGTAGGCTGATTACAAACTACAGGCCAATTCATCTTACATGAATTTGGGATGGCAGCCCCAGCCAGCCTACAGGCCTGTAGTCCACTAGTATAAACTAAAAAGCATATCTAAGTTACTTTGATACGGTCAAATTGCAAATGTGGGGTTCCTTATATGCAAGTTAGTGATTTTAAATCTCTTCAGAAATCTTACAATGGATTAAGGAAGCAGTTTACTCTGCATATCACATGCTACCCCTGCTTCGTAGAGCCACCCCAAGGTTTTTGTTTTCCTCTTATACTGTGGTTGCATTTATTCTTCATTATAAGCATGACGAAGAAACCCATGTCACAAAAAGTAACTACTGGAGACTAATCCGACCCTTTATACATGGTTTTAATGAATTATTGAGAAAACAGCAAATGGAAGTAACCCATAGATAAAAATTTATGACAAGTGTACCATGTCTGTGTAGTTAGATTTTCTCGAGTCTTCATCACCACCATAGTAAATGTGATATTTTTCGTACCTACAAAATTATAGAAAAAAACAATCAATTTGAGATTTGATATTGCATAGAAATTCAGAATCTCAACCAAATATAGTCAACAAAACTCAATTAAAGAAAAATACAGTTTGCAGAGCTCATAAACAATCTTTTGAAATTCTTGCTGATGTAAAGACAGACTTCTATCGTATTCTTATAGATGTAACATAAGCCTTACTCCGGATCCAACAAAGTCAACGAGTTTCTTTTGGAACTAAGGAGAATTCTATGTCCTGTTTGGTTTGTATTATATGGCACTATTCACCTGTGCTATCATAACAATGTTGTCAGGCTCAAACTCTTTTAAGACTACGTTGGCCTGTGACTCGGCATGACTCAGCAATTCCTTTCAGTTTTGTCAAAGAGAAATAAAACTCAAAATATGGTAGATTTTGTGTGAAAGATATACTAATGACATTTTCAATCCATATAAATTATAAAACCACAACATGCAAGAATTACAAGATCATCTCATAAAATATCATAACACAACATTTGACTCTTGATATTTGAAATGAAAACAGTAGGAACCGAAAAAGAAGATTTCATAAATGCCCAAATTCACAAATATTACTAAATTCAAATACATAAAAGTGTCTTCAAGTCAAACTTGAGCATGGTAGGATACAGGTTTGGCATCATTTAATTGTTTTATGGACCAGGTCTGTAGGCTGAGATGTCAGTCTAGAGGCCTGTAGGCTGATTACAAACTACAGGCCAATTCATCTTACATGAAAAAGAAACAGGGCTAAAGGGTCTTGAGGGGTAAGAAACATGAACACAACCCAACCTATACTATGCATATAAAATTGAAGAACATCCTGAAGAACATCTTTCGTACAAACTTCGCATGTCAGCAAGCAGATCTAACCAAAAATAAAGAAAGAAAGGATCGATGCAGAATCCTTTAAACAAAGCTTAAGTAAAGCTCCTAGACATGATTTTTGCGTGGTGGCAAACAGATCTCACAATAAGAGGTAATGTGTGTACCTAAAACAGAGCTTTAATAAGCGATTCAGTGAATCTTTTTGAACCCACAAAAATCATTAATGGCCTCGCTGTTAGGAATTAGTGGCTATGGGATCATAGGGAGCAGAAGGAATCCCTGCCCACAAAGTAAATTACTTCGACTTTTGACAACGCAAGCATAGCTAGTGGAAATGAACCGAGATTCAAACATAAAACCAAGCCAGCTATATAATGACAACTGAGATTCGTCTGTTTCGGTGGCAGCGCCAGGGAATTGATCGTGCAACCGGTTTTTCAGGGAGCATTAACTCTCTCAAAATTAGAAATTTCAAACAGGATTTCGCGGCCTAATACTCAAAATTTCTTACAGGAATATTTACTTTAGAAGCTAAAATTTAAGCGCAAACAGATACAACAATCCCAGGGGATTGATTTTCAAACAGAAAGCCAAATGTCCATCGCTTAAAAAACAAAACGCCAAAAAGGGCTTCCCATCGAGAACCCAAGAACAAAATTTCTAGTGGGTATTTTCTGAAAATTTCAAAAGGACCAAAATTTTATTTAAACTTCACAAAAATGGAAAGCCGAGTGGGATTCGAGAGATTCATACTTCGAAACCTCAGAGCTGTCCTGGATTCCATCCGAGCCATCAGACTCATTGTGTATTCTCTTTGTTCCAGAAATAGCAGCAGGGGCAGCAGTAGGAGGAGGCATGATAACTCTACCAGAGTTAGAGAACCTATAACCAGGCCTCACACGCTCACCAAAATCTTGAACAACAGGAGTGTGGGGAGCAGCAGGAGCCTGCAAATCCTCTGCAGTGAGAATCCTTGCACCTTCCAGCTCCTCAACACCTGAACCCCTGGCCACACAGAGGAACAAGAAGCTCCTTTCTCCTGAGAGGTCCGATGTTCGAATGCCGCCTTTGCCCACACACCCTGCTGAGACCCACTTGGATTAGCGAAGAATTGAAGCCATGGCTATGTCGATTCCCTTGAAGCCATAGTCCAAGCTCAGGTCAGGACCCAGGGAAAGGTTTCCCGGGAGCCCATTGCTGTAGAATTCAATCATTATCTCTGTGAACTGTGCGAAGAGTAGCTTGCCCAGTCCAGCCAGAGCTACACGAACGTAATCCATGTAGAATCCCACTGCACTGCCCTGGAAATTGGCGCCATGTCATCAGCTGGTTGGTTCTTTTGCTTGAACAAGCGCCGAACATATCTGCTCTCCCCTTGGCTTTCTCCTGCGCCCACAACGAACACCTCTCACCCAATTCTCTGCAATAACAGGTCGTAACTGCCTCAGTTTTCCATCTAGGGTTGAAAATGTTTTAATCGTCTAACATCCAATCTAACGGTTTCACATTATGACAGGTTGCACATCAGCAAAGTTGTTTTCAAATAAGAACGCCTTACGGCGTAAATATATAATTCTATTTAAATTTATATTATCACATTTCAAATATTTTTATTTTTTATTTTTTTAAATCTCAACAACAAAAAGAGTTGATGTATAACATAAAAACAAATTATTTTAATATTAGACATAAATAAAATATTTTAATATAAAAATTAACTATATATGAATTTAATATATACAATTTAATTGAAATTATAAAAATGATTATTAATAAGTATTTTCTACTTCTAAAATGTGAGGACATCAAATTTATTCCATCCTTAATTTAGTGTTTACAAAAAGGAAACAAGTTTAAATACTAAAAAAATATTTTAGTAAATTTTTTTTTTTTTTGTGTGTGTGTAGAGCAATTGAAAGTAAAATGCTTTTGTGATCAAAACATTTTAAAGGTGTATATGGGTGTGATATTCAATATAAGATAAATGTAGAATTCCTTCCATGTTCAACATGGCATTTTGAGGTATAATATATTAAGTAACTTTGCAAAACTATATTAACCTCTAGTTTATCATCAACAAGGATCAAAATTTGAGCAAATATTTCCATTTTAAGAATTTGATCCATTTTAGTGTATCCTCACTAAAACATTTCAATAATATATTGTTCAGTATTAAGGAGATGTGTAAATTCTTTTATGGTTAATATGGAAGTGACATATAATATATTAATAACTAATGTAAATCCATATTTCAATTTAAATTTAAATTTATCATCAGCATGGAAATTTGAAATTTACCAAAAATAATTACTTTTAATAATTTAATCCCTCCACAACTCATAAATGAAATAAATAAATAAATATATATATATGTGTGTGTGTGTGTGTGTGTGTAGACACACACACACACACACAAGGGAAGCCTCACGAATATGATGGCCCTTGTCACATACCTCACCCTCAATTTTTTTTTTCCTATATTAAAATTCTCAATTTCCATTTGTAGCTTAATCATGTCGAACTTAAGGTTTATTCCCACATAGACACCTTTTTAATTTCCATGCTACATATAGTTTTTTATTTATCATGTCACATTAAGCAACCCAATCCTTGGCTATAACCATATATATATGTATTAATTCTCATACCCAATGACTCTTATTAAATGTCATTCTACACTTCTCATATCTTGTGCAACATAACCTAAATCCTCATGAATTTCATTTTATAAGCTACATTGGTCTAAAACTTTTTCCTTCTTATATTAAACCATACACTTCGATTTAAAATCAATTCGTAGATGTTATATATATGTCATTACAATTTTGGTTTCCCTACCCGTCGTACGATGGTAGGTTTTCATGTTATAAAAGGGTTTCGTTTTAAATATTGATGCACTAGCAGATGGCATCGATTTTCATTGAATGAATGAAATCACTTAGCGTGAATATGCCCCGGTCCTTATTGTACTTCACCGTATTGAGTTTGTGATATTTTCGTGGTTAAATCGATTTTGGTAGCTAACACATCCGATATGTATGAATGCTATATCCTTATGTACGTACCTTTATAGACAAGCCTTTACTCCAAGTGACATCTCGAGCCGGTGAAATTGATAGATTATATAGTTTTATATACGTTAAATTGACAGTTCTGACGTCATTTTAAATGCGTCTATCTGCCTTTGTACGCTCGGTCTGCAATTTTATTAAGTGTGTCCTTTGATTGAGAATTTCATCGATCCATGGAAGAACCATCGGATCGTTGCCATCTGGACGATACAATTTGATTAGGGTTTATGGGTTTTGTGAAATATATCTATTGACATCCTTCCCTTTCGTTCATTTCCTCGGTATTTTTTTTCCTTCTGTGACATTCGCTCTCTGGTTCTGTTTCACGACAAACTCTCTTGACTTCTGGCATACCATGGAAACGTATAGTTTATAAACACATTCCTCCCATGGCGCAACCAGGTAGCTTACCTTGACTTTGGTTTCCATATTTAAATCGTATAAATCTTGTTGTGTGATTACAGAGTTTGTATTTCCCTATTTGCCATTGATTGTAGCGTCTCTTCTCAATAGTTTTTCGAAGTTGCTTTGAATATATTTTTTTCTTGTGTGTCCTATAAGGCCCCATCCAAGGATCATGCCTGTAGCATGGCTTACATTGAGTTTAGAGGCGGAAAAGTCTAATGTCTGCCATGAATTCGGTTAGGGTTTCCTGAGAAACTCTCTGTCGATCCAGGTATAATTTTTTCTTTCAACTCGTTTTAGGTCCTGTTTGGTTTATTAACCTACGCACTTCGTTTTGTTGCTATTCTCCAATATTGTCAATCTCGGCGATAACAATACGATGCTCTATTTTAACCTATTTGTCTCAATGGTGTACCTCTGATCTGAAGCAGATGAAGTTATTAGGGTTTGTAAACCAATTTTATTTTGGCTATGTTAAGCGATGCGTGCCTCCTCCTTATAGCATCAACGATCAAACTCTTTTCATGGTAAACCACTGGTGCGTGGTTACTACTGTTATTAATTCACGTTAATTTATTCTGGTTGTTATGAGTTTTTCCGGTGCTTATCAATTCGCTATTGTTTTGTCTCAGAGTTGTCCGAGCCTTCACCATCGTCCGACAAGGTACACATTCTCTCCCTAATCGCAAACTCTGTGCATTTGTTTGGCAAGCCTAATTTTAAATTCGGATTTTCACTTCCGCCCTATGTTTATACACAGGTTGATTCCTTTCCACGAGTTGGCAGTAAAATCCCCTTTGGGGTTTTTCCTTTCATGCCAAAATTTATTTAGGGTTTTACCCCTAATTTTTTCAGACATATTTTATAATATTGTTGATATGTACATAAGATGGAAGTTCCGAGAATTTTTTTGGCTCCTACCGTAACTATTTTTAGTTTAATGAGTGTATCTCATAGATTCATATAAGTATTTGTTAACCATCACCGTTTCCCATATTTAGTTTAAGTATTAAATTTATCTATGTGGTAGGGAGGTCGACAGTGTTCCCTAATGCTTCTTATTTTATCTATCGTTCCACTAAAATGGTGGAACAATTTATTTAGGGGTTTTATTTCCCACGCATAATGATAGAACTTTCTGCTATGTTCGCTCTATGCTTCATTCGCATTGTGTTATATCAGTCCTTGGATTTACTTTTCCAGTTAGTATAATTCTTGGTTTGTAATGGTAACCAGAAATTTGAACTTATACTTAAACTCTGAAGTTTGTATTTATTTTTACTCAGTTATTTATTGCCTTTGTTTTAAGGACTTACATAAAAAGTTTATATATATATATATTTACATCAGTATTGAAATCGATAATAGTATTTCTGTATGATTCAATACTTTTCATGGTTTCCCTTCTGAGTATTATAATAACTGAGCTGGTTTTATTTTTCTGGCTTTATAATCTCACTGAGAAAATTTCATTAAAGATTTCCATATAAAATTTTCACCAGATTTGAATTGTACAGTGTAATATTCTTTCTAGATTACTATATTGGTTATACCGAACTCAAATCTTTGTGGAATAACATGTATAACTCTTAATAAGAAATAGTTGAGATATAAATTTGTTTTTCCATAAGTATACAGAGTTAATTCTACATGTCAGCTTACAGAGTTTCATCCTCATGTAACTATACAATTTAATTACATTATTCTTGTTGTTTAGTAAATCTATTGTACTGTAGTCATCTATGCTTGCACTTGTAATTTATTTTCTTTTCACTGTAAATGAACTTATGAGATTCTATCATTGCCTCAATAAGCAGATTTAAATTAAGTCTATTTTTAATTATATTTTCTTCTGCTTGAATTGAGTATTCTGCACTTAACTAGTAGTATGACAGCATGCAACTAAGTGCCAACAGCTCAACAGAAACTAATAATTTTGGTTCCCTTTATTCAACTCTCAGGGTTCTGCAACTTAGTATAGGAATGTATATATTGCCAAAGCAGATTAAAGTTACACATTACTTGTTCTAAAGAATCGGTTTAATATCTAAGGAATTATTTAATATATCTAGATTTAGATCAACCCATGATCTAGATATTCTGGTTGATAGTATTCCTTAGACTGCACTCCTACTACATTACAAAAATTTGGAAGAGTTTTTTTTTTTCTTCTATGGAATTCTGTTAAAAGTAAGGACTAGAAATTTTCAGCTACAATATGCTACATTACAATATTCCAAAAACTCTATTAACCATTCATAAAAATATTATGAGCATACCAATTAGGCAGATGAGCAATCCTCCCAACCTTAGAGTTCCTTTGTCTCCAGAATTAACCCCCGAGCTGAAATCTCCTCCAAGAATAGACTAACCCCAATTTTTTCTGGAGTAGCTTATTTAAGTTTATGCTCCCCAAAGCCTGTTTCTAATTCTGTGTCCAGAATTGCAGGATGCTTTTCTTCCTATTTTCCTAGGTTTCCCTTATTTAGGGAATTTTAAAGCTGCTTTCTGCTTTTCCCAGCTTTTTACCTCTTCCCAACTACTCTCCACCTCATTGGGGAAAACTAGATTTTTCCTCAAAAATATAATTTAGAAATTCGTTCAAGGATTTTTGAAAGATTTTTGGGGAAAGTCTTAGCCTCTTTCCATACCTCATGGATTTGGCAAGTGATCTCATAATTCTGATTTGGTCGATATGCACAGTATTATTTTATTTATTTTCCACAATTAAAAATTAATTACATCCACACAATACTTATCCATTGGGGTCCACTCTCCTTTGGATTAAAGTTCAAATGTCTAGCTTGAAAGAAAAACATAAACTAGGGGTTTTACATATTCCCCCGCTGAAAAAAACACCGTCCTCAGTGTTGACCACTAACTACTAGAGTTCATTTTGAAAATAGATATGGATATTTTTCTATCATCTCAGCTTCTCTTTCCCATGTAGCTTCTTCAGTAGTAAAGTGTTTCCACAACACCTTTAATCTAGGTATTGTTCGATTTATCAATTCAATTTCTTCTCGCTCCAATATTGAAGCGGCTCTGGAAGGAACTCCCCTTCTGGTTCCACCTGTATCACATTCCAATAAGAAATGTGAGAAGCATCATGTACATATCTTTTTAATAACAGAACATGAAACACATCATGAAATTTAACATGGTGCAGTAGGGCCAGCTTATAAGCCATTGGTCCCACCCTTTCTAATACTTCAAAAGGCCCACAATATCTAGGAGCCAATTTAGCACAACTTCCAGCATAAAGTGTGTTTTTTTTGGGTTTAATACATAGGTACACATGATCAACCACTTTGAACTCTTGATGCACCCTCTTTTTATCAGCATAGTTTTTCTGTCGATCTTGTGTTGTCTTGATATTTATTTGTATTTGTTTGAAAACCCTTTCCATTTCTTGTAAAGTATCTGGCTCGAATACCAGTTTATCTTCAGGTTGGCTCAAACTTAAAGGAGTACGACACTTGCTTCCATAGAATGCTTCAAATGGACTCATTTTGATGGAGGATTGATAGCTGTTGTTGTACGAAAATTCAGCTAAATGCAAGTGGTCTTCCCATTTTTATGGCCTACCCATGACATACATTCTCAGCATATCCTCCAAAATCTGATTGGTTCTCTCAGTTTGACCATCTGTCTGAGGGTGATAGGCAGTACTAAAGTTCTGTTTAGTGCCCATGCCCCCAAACAGTCCCTTCCAAAAGGATGCTATGAAATTCACATCTCTATCCGAAACAATCATCTTTGGGACCCCGTGCAGCCTTAATATTTATTTTAAGAACACATCTGCTACTTGGGTTGTCCCAAAAGTAGATTTCACAGGTATGAAGTGTGCAACCTTTGTTAAAGTGTCTACCACTACCATCACTGAGTCATGTTGGTACTTTGTTCTGGGTAACCCGGTTATGAAATCTGTAGAAACAATGTCCCATTTCCATTCTGCAATTGGCAAGGAATTTAGAATACCAGCTGGATGCTGATGTTCCACCTTAACTAGTTGAAATTCCATGCACCTAGCTAAATATTCTGCCACATCTCTTTTCATTCCTGGCCAAAACAATTTATTTTTCAAAGCTGTTAGCATTTTCTGATATCCAGGATGCCCTGCATATGGCTGTTTATGATATTCATCCATGATATATTTTTTCAAGGACTCTACGTTGGGGACATATAATCTGTTTTTATAGTAGATCAGTCCTTTCTGGTTTTGGGTGTACTGAGCCATTTCCTTTTTCTGCATTTTTAATTGCAGACTTTCATAACTTGGATCCTGATCAACTACCTTTTTAACTAGTTCCTCTAAATCAAAACTAGCACTAGTCCCAATGCTGCCTATGTTTTGGCAAGAATTTCTGCTTAGTGCATCAAAGATTTTTTTTTCTTTTCCTTTGATATGTTTTATCTCCATATCGAATTCACTCTGAAAAGATATCCATCTGGCTTGTCGGGTATTCAAATCTGTTTGAGAAAAGAAATATTTGAGACTAATATGATCTGTCATTAATGTAATTTTTTTTCCTAGAAGATAGTGTCGCCACATCTTCAAGGCATGAATTACCGCCGCCAATTCTAGATCATATACACTGTAGGTCTGTTCATGCTTCTTAAGTTTCCTAGACTCATATGCAATAACAGAATTTTCAAGCAACAGAACTCCTCCCAATCCCTCTTTGCATGCATCAGTGCATACCACAAACTCTTTGTCAGGATCTGCAATTTTCAATATTGGGGCTGTAGTGAGTTTTTGTTTTAGTTGTTCAAAACTGTTTTGGCATTTCTCAGTCAACTCAAATTTGGTACCTTTCTTCTGTAATGAAGTTATGGGATATGCTATTGCAGAAAACCTTTCCACAAATCTGCGATAATAACCTGCAATTCCCATAAATGATCTCACTGCTGAAACATCAGTTTGCACCGGCCATTCTCTAATAGCCTTTATCTTTTCAGGGTCAATTTCCAACCCTTGTTCAGAAATAACATGTCCCAAGTATTGAATCTTGTCTTTATAGAATTCACATTTACTGAATTTGGCATATAACTGGTTTTCTTTCAAGGTTTGCAAAACTATCCTCAAGTGCTCTTTGTGCTTCTCCTCACTTTTTGAATAAACTAAAATATTGTCTATGAACACTAGTACGAATTTATCCAAGTACTTTTTTAAAACACTGGTCATTAATCACATAAAGGTGGCAGGGACATTTGTAAAACCAAAATGTAGGACTACGAATTCGTAGTGACCATACCTGGTTCAAAAATTTATTTTACTAATGTCTTCCTCCTTAATTCTGAGCTGGTGATAACTAGTCCTTAGATCAATCTTAAAAAATACTAAAGCTCCTCTTAATTGATCAAAAAGATCATCAGTTCAGGGCAAAGGGTATCTATTTTTAATTGTCAACTTATCGAACTGACAATAGTCAATGCACATTCTAAAGGTTCCATCCTTCTTTTTCACAAACAACATCGGTGCTCCCCAAGGAGACACACTCGGTCTGATATAACCTTTATCCAGCAATTCTTGCAATTGCATTTTCATTTCCATGAGTTCAGGGGGACTCATCCGATAAGGGGATCTGGAAACAGGTATTTCTCCAGGCACCAAATCGATTGCAAAGTCAATCTCTCTTTTGTGGGGGAGATGAGGAATCTCATCTGGAAAAACTTCCTTAAACTCTCTTACTATTGGCAAACTATCCAGTAGGTTTTCCTCAGGTTATTGTCCTAATTCTTCGACATGTACATCATATATTTGATATCCTTTCCTAGCTGTTATTTTTAATTGCAGAGCTGATATTTGTCTTACAGAGATTGGTTTTGGTTTTCCTTTGAGGATAAAAGGTTTCCCTTCCTCATCAATGCAATGTAGAGTTTTATCCCAACAATTCATCATAGCCTTTCTCTTTTCCAACCAGTCCATTCCAATCAATAGGTCATATGAGCCTAAGGGTAGAATGTTTAAGTTTACTTCTGTCTGAAAATCATTTAATTTAATTGTTGTTTAAGGTAGCTTATGAGTTACTTTTCACTTGGTGCCAGTGGCTAGCTGGACCAACCAAGACTGCTGAAATTTTTCAGTTTTGAGATTGCATTTCTCTACAATTTGTGGACTAATATAACTCCAAGAAGCACCCGGATCAATTAAAACTGTAACAGATTGGTCAAAAATCTTACCTTCCATCTCCACCATGGTAGCTTGGTGTTCTGCTTGTTGATTCTCCAAAGCTGCACTGATAGTGGGTATATTTCTAGCTATATCATTCACTGTGGTAGCTTCTTGATCCCTCATAATCATCTGAATATTTTGGTGTGGACAATCCCTCAACAGATGAGGTTCTCCACAACCCCAACACTTCAACGGTTCCTTCATTTTGACTGCTCTCTCCTTCTTATTATCTCCCTATATTTGTTTTGAACCAACTTGGGACTGAGCAGTTTGACTTTCCTTGGGTTTGTTAAGCTTCTTCCGCTAATGGTCCCTGCCAAAGTTCTTTAAGTAAGTTGGTTTTTGTTTCTTTCCCCTAAACTCATTCTTATTTCCCCAACTTTTTCCCTATTCACTCTTGCCTTTAAACTGTTGATAACATAATCTAGCTTTCCTCACCGCTTCATCCATAGTTTTTGGATTGTCAAACTCTATTTTCTCCTTGTACACAGTAGGCAAATAGTTCAAAAACCTTTGCACCTTTGCCTTCTCTTCCCGAATATAAGGAACATACCTTAGCAGATTTGTAAACTCGGCGACAAAATCATCTATGGCGAGTTGTCCCAATCTAAGTTCATGTAACTCCTTTTATTTATCATCGTAATATCATTCGTTCAAATAGCGGTTTTTAAACTTGACTTGGAAATATTCTCAAGTCACCGTTTTTTCATCAATCACATGAACCATTTTCTTCCCCTCCCACCACAAGGTAGCTTTACCCTGCAACTGGTAGACCACCAATCTAGCTTTTAGATTTCTCTCATATTCATAGACCTGAAAATACTTAATCATATTCAACAACCATGCCTCACCATCTTCCTCGTTCTCTCCATCATAGGAGGGAGGCTTGATTTTCTGGAATTCCCCCTGTAATTCATTTTTATGTTTAGACTAGTGTCTATTAGAGTCATCTTCTTCAGAATCATCAGAGAACTTACCTTTCTTCCTCTTTTTGGAACCTTCCCCTTCTTGGCTGTTCCACGAAGTTAGTTCCCTTATGAGCTTTTCCTGCTCTTCACTGGCTAATGACAGCCTGTCATTCTGACTTTTTAACTCAGCTATCTCCCATTGAAATCCGTACAACATAGCCATCAAAGGAGCGTTGGGATCTGGCGTGTTATCTTCATCACGCAGATCAACATAAATTTAATCTCCTTCAGCCATTAACTTTTTAGTTCCAGTACCACTGTACACTAAACAAAACAACATCAGTAAAACAATATTTTTTTTTCTCACAAAAAAAATAATTTACACAGTGAGCACAACAATGGCCCAGTTTTTCTAACATGGGCTCTGATACCATTTGTCACATACCTCACCCTCAAATTTTTTTTTTCCTATATTAAAATGCTCAATTTCCATTTCTAGCTTAATCATGTCGAACTTAAGGTTTATTCCCACATAGACACCTTTTTAATTTCCATGATACATATAGTTTTTTATTTATCATGTCACATTAAGCAACCCAATCCTTGGCTATAACCATATATATATGTAATAATTCTCATACCTAATGACTCTTATTAAATGTCATTCTACACTTCTCATATCTTGTGCAACATAACCTAAATCCTCACGAATTTCATTTTATAAGCTACATTGGTTTAAAACTTTTTTCCTTCTTACATTAAACGATACACTTCGATTTCAAATCAGTTCGTAGAAGTTATATATATGTCATTACAATTTTGGTTCCCCTACCCATCGTACGATGGTAGGTTTTCATGTTATAAAAGGGCTTCGTTTTAAATATTGATGCACCAGCATATGGCATCAATTTTCATTGAATTAATAAAATCACTTAGCGTGAATATGCCTTGGTCCTTATTGTACTTCATCGTATTGAGTTTGTGATATTTTCGTGGTTAAATCGATTTTGGTAGCTAACAAATCCGATATGTATGAATGCTATATCCTTATGTACGTACCTTGATAGACAAGCCTTTACTCCAAGTGACACCTCGAGCCGGTGAAATTGATACATTATATAGTTTTATATACGTTAAATTGAGGGTTATAACGTCATTTTAAATGCGTCTATCTGCCTTTGTATGCTCGGTCTGCAATTTTATTAAGGTAATGTACTTTGATTGAGAATTTCATCGATCCATGGAAGAACCATCGGATCGCTACAATCTGGATGATACGATTTGATTAGGGTTTATGGGTTTTGTAAACTATATCTATTGACGTCCATCCCTTTTGTTCATTTCCTCGGTATTTTTTTTCCTTCTGCGACATTCGCTCTCTGGTTCTGTTTCACGACAAACTCTCTTGACTTCTGGCATACCATGGAAACGTATAGCTTCTGAACATGTTCCTCCAATGGCGCGACTAGGTAGCTTACCTTGACTTTGGTTTCGATATTTAAATCGTATAAATCTTGCTGTGTGATTACAGAGTTTGCATTTCCCTATTTGCCATTGATTGCAATGTCTCTTCTCAATAGTTTTTCGAAGTCGCTTTGAATATTATTTTTTTCTTGTGTGGCCTATAAGGCCCCATCCAAGGATCATGCCTATAGCATGGCTTGCGTTGAGTTTAGAGGTGGAAAAGTCTAACGTCTGCCATGAATTCGGTTAGGGTTTCCAGAGAAACTCTCTGTTAATCCAGGTACAATTTTTTTTTTCTACTCGTTTTAGGTCCTATTTGGTTTATTAACCTACGCACTTCATTTTGTTGCTATTCTCCAATATCGTCCATCTCAGCGATAACATTATGATGCTCTATTTTAACCTATTTGTCTCAATGGTGTTCCTATGATCTGAAGCAGATGAAGTTATTAGGGTTTGTAAACCAATTTTATTTTGGATATGTTAAGCGATGAGTGCCTCCTCCTTATAGCATCGACAATCGAACTCTTTTCACGGTAAACCACTGGTGCGTGGTTTCTACTGTTATTAATTCACGTTAATTTATTCTGGTTGTTATGAGTTTTTTCCGGTGCTTATCAATTTGCGATTGTTTTGTCTCAGAGTTTTCCAAGCCTTCACCATCGTCCGACAAGGTACGCGTTCTCTCCTCAATAGAAAACTGTGTGCATTTGTTTTGAAAGCCTGATTTCAAATTCGGCTTTTGACTTCTGCCCTATGTTTATACACAGGTCGATTCCTTTCCACAAGTTGGCAGTAAAATCCCCTTTGGGTTTTTCCCTTTCATGCGGAAATTTATTTAGGGTTTTACCCCTAATTTTTTCAGAGATCTTTTATAATACTGTTGATATGTAAATAAGATGTAAGCTCTGAGAATTTTTTTAGCTCGTACCGTAACTATTTTTAGTTTAATGAGAGTATCTCACAGATGCATATAAGTATTTGTTAACTGTCACCATTTCCCATATTTAGTTTAAGTATTAAATTTATTTATGTGGTAGGGAGGTCCACAGTCTTCCCTAATGCTTCTTATTTTATCTATCGTTCCACTAAAATGGTGGAAGAGTTTATTTAGGGATTTTATTTCCCATGCATAACGATAGAACTTGCTGCTATGTTCGCTCTATGCTTCATTCGCATTCTGTTATATCAGTCCTTGGATTTACTTTTCCATTTAGTATAATTCCGGGTTTGTAATGGTAACTATATATTTGAACTTATATTTAAACTCAGAAGTTTTTATTTATTTATACTCAGTTATTTATTGCCTCTGTTTTAAGGACTTATATAAAAAGTTTATATATATATATATATATATATATATATATATATATATATATATATATTTACATCAGTATTGAAATCGAGCATAGTATTTTTGTATGATTCAATACTTGTCGTGGTTGCCCTTCTGAGTATTATAATAACTGAGCCGGTTTTATTTTTTCTGGCTTTATAATCTCATTGAAAAAATTTCATTAAAGATTTCCATATAAAATTTTCACCAGATTTGAATTGTACAGTGTAATATTCTTTCTAGATTACTATATTGGTTATGCCGAACTGAAATCTTTGTGGAATAACATGTATAACCCTTAATAAGAAAAACGACCATTTTCTAATAGTTGAGATATAAAAAAAAATTTCCATAAGTATACAGAGTTAATTCTACATGTCAGCTTACAGAGTTTCATCCTCATGTAACTATACAATTTGATTACATTATTCTTGTTGTTTAGTAAATCTATTGTACTGTAGTCATCTATGCTTGCACTTGTAATTTATTTTCTTTTCACTGTACATGAACTTATGAGATTCTATCATTGCCTCAATAAGAAGATTTAAATTAAGTCTCCTTTTAATTATATTTGCTTCTGCTTGAATTGAGTATTTTGCACTTAACTAGTAGTATGACTGCATGCAACTAAGTGCCAACAGCTCAATAGAAACTAATAATTTCGGTTCCCTCTATTCAACTCTCATGGTTCTGCAACTTAGTATAGGAATGTATATATTGCAAAAGCATATTAAAGTTACACAATACTTGTTCTAAAGAATCGGTTTAATATCTAAGGAATTATTTAATATATCTAGATTTAGATCAACCCATGATCTAGAGATTCTGGTTGATAGTATTCCTTAGACTGCACTCCTACTACATTACAAAAATCTGGAAGAGTTTTTTTTTTTCTTCTATGGAATTCTGTTAAAAGTAAGGACTGGAAATTTTCAGCTACAGTATGCTACATTACAATATTCCAACAACTCTTTTAACCATTCATAAAAATCTTATGAGCATACCAATTATGCAGATGACCAATCCGCTCAACCTTAGAGTTCCTTTGTCTCCAAAACTCACCCTCGAGCTGAGATCTCCTCCAAGAATAGACCAACCCCAATCTGTTCTGGAGTAGCTTATTTAAGCTTATGCTCCCCAAATCCTGTTTCTAATTTTGTGTCTAGAATTGTAGGATGCTTTTCTTCTTGTTTTTCTAGGCTTCCCTTATTCAGGGACTTTTAAATCTTCTTTATGCTTTTCCCATCTTTTTACCTCTTCCCAACTACTCTCCACCTCATTGGGGAAAACTAGATTTTTCCTCAAAAATATAATTTAGAAATTCTTTCAAGGATTTTTGAAAGATTTTTGGGGAAATTCTTAGCCTCTTTCCATACCTCATGGATTTTGCAAGTGATCTCATAATTCTCATTTGGTCAATATGCACATAATTATTTTATTTATTTTCCACAATTAAAAATTAATTACATCCACACAATACTTATCCATTGGGTTCCACTCCCCTTTGGATTAAAGTTCAAATGTCTAGCTTGAAAGAAAAACATAAAATAGGGGTGTTACAGCCCTAAAAGAAACAATGGTGCATCAAGAATGCACACCCATATGAACCCATGTAGTACATTCCAAAAATCCGACTGCATTCCTAGGCATCTAGGCTCATTGAGCTCCTAAATGCCAACAAGGGTGTCATATGTGCTTCTGAGAATGCCTTCGGAACATGCACACTTTCTTAGGAATGTGCACACACTAGAGGAACACAAGCCTTCATAATAAGAATTTTTAGACCATTACCAAATTAACAACGTACCTCTTCTTTGGAGTCCAAGTAAGCATTCTAATAGTTTTTTTTTTGGTCTTTTTAATTGTTTTAAATTTGTAAAAAATTAATTAAAACCATTAAAATAATCATTGTATTGGATTCCTCATAAATTGGATAAGGTGGAACCTAATCAAAACTCAAATCCACCAATAATAAAAATAAAATTTTGAACAACCAAACCAAGAACAAAGAACCAAGGAATCCAAAGGATGAAATGGATACATCCTTCGCTACATCAGGGACCCTATTATAGGATCTCCAAAACACTAGAGAGTCATCACAATTTTCCCTTGCAAGGTCATTAAACTCAATTGTATCATCCATTCCTAATACCCCAAATCCAATTAAATATTATTTTTTATTACATGGCTAGAATATATGAAGAACATAGAACCAATATAAATAAAGACCAAATGAGAAACCTCAATATTACTAAATAATATTTTTTATCTTTATTTGTTGACCCAAGAGACAACCAACTAATCCTAGTAACCAAATAATGCATTTTGATGGACCAACACAACTACTAACCATTTCTAGATTATTGGAAGGATAGGTGGTTTATGATATTCAATAAAGTCCTTCTAATAATAGGGAGGTACTTTTATTATTGTTGAGGAATTTATGGGTAGAGTTTCGAATATGACGCCATCTCAGCTACATTTTTTTTTTTTTTTTTTCTAAATTGGACTAATTCTATTAAGCAAAAATATGGTACATAAGAAAGTACATTCAAGAGAGACAAAAACACGGCCTACCGGAAATGATTGATATCAACATCGGTCACCGGAGAGAGAAAAAAGACAAGCGAGGATCCGCAACAAGTGACTAGAAAACATAAAGAAACCGACTCCTACCCAGAATTGGTAGAGTTTTCCACACGAAGTTTCTTCCCTTTCTTTTTGTTGACTTTGACCCAGCCATCCTGGTGAGTATGAGCTGGGACAATTTGGAGACTGGAATTCTCCAAAAGAGGGGCCTCCTTATCTGAATCCGAGGAGGCGGACTCATGGCAACGCTTCTGAGTGACGGTAGAATCAGGGGGATGCTCGGGAACATCGGTGGACAAGTTTTCAGTCTGAGGAGCAAGATCAGAATCAGCGTCACTCCCATCCTCAACAGAGCTTGAGGAGGTAGAATCAGCAGCAGGCGGCGGGTAGCAGGGAGTCCATTTTTTGGAATTGGACTTTGTATGGTTTCCTTTAGTCTTTTTGTCTGCAAGAGTGGGGCAGGAATTCTGCAGATGCCCTGCTTGGTGGCAGTGACGGCAGCGGAAAGCAGTGTTCTCGTAGTCTAAGATCTGAGTCCAAACAGAATCGCCGACCTTAATGATGAAATTCTCAGGCAGTCCTTTGCTGATATCAACCTCCACGCATATTCTGGCATATGTGTAGAGGCTCTGAAGTGCCCTTTCAAAATCTACAGTGAGAAAGCGTCCCAAGGTATCGCCCATGCATCTTAACACTTCCAGATGCCAAAGATGGATAGGTAAGTTGGGAAGCCTTATCCAAACAGGAGTTCTGGTGATGGTAGCTGTAGCAGGGTCGAAATCTGGGAACCATGGGGTTAAAAAGAGCCCAGCATTTCCAAAAAACCAGGGACCTTCCTGTAAGGCCTGCTCATAATGCTTGGAGTGATCGAACAATACTATGAAGAAACCTCGTGAGCAGCAATTGACCTGGCATTTGCTAGTCCAGTTTTCGTGGATCCACTCAAAGAGATCCTTTGTTCTCGGCCAGAGTCCATTAAATCTGCAAATGATGGCTCTATCTGCATATTTTTGAAGATCTTCTGAGATAACTGGCAATGAGATCTCAATAGAAGGTACTTCATCCAGTTTGTCAACCAGAAAAGGCTGGGGTTTGGGTGCTGCAGGGGGTTTGGGGTTCTGAGAAAAAACAGCATTTTTGTAAGAGAGGGGAGGGGCTGAAGAAGACTGTCCCGCTGCCCCTCCTCGCAAACGAAAGGTGAACACTAAGCAATCATTTCTGTTAATGTTGTAAGCAGAGAGGGGAAGAAGATCCTCAAGAGGTTTACCTTGGAAGAGAAGTCTCTGGAGTATTGAAGGAATCCCAGTCCGTCGTTCCAGATTGAGCTTCAGATTCTGAATCAGATCAGTAGAAGAAACCCAAAGCAAAAGAGTTTTGCCAGAAAGCATCCGGAGTTGGATCTGAAAAGTGGCAGGGTGCTTTTTAAAGGTAGAGTCTGCGCAGCAACAATGGGCGGATCTGCTCTTGCGTACATCTTCAAATATCTGAAAAAAAAGTCTTTGAGGGTGGGAAACGCCAGTAGACCAAAGCTGGATCTCCCTTAGGGCAGCGCTGATATTTGAACCCATCTTTTTATTACAGCTCTGGGAAAAAAGGGGGAAGGTACGCGGGAAACCCAGCAACTCCTGGCCCAGCCGAGGCATGGATGGGGTATCAGGAAAGTATTCGCCTCCCATAAACTCCACTGCAGTCCACAAGTTCCGAACCAAGGGACGCATCTGCCAAGAGTTACAAACGGAGGCGGAGACAGAGTTTACGATGAAGCCTGCAGAAACTGCCAGTTGGAGGACTGCAGAAAAACCTCGGTGCTGAGAGACTTCTTTGAAAAAAATGGTGGCATGCGCAGGCACCGAAGGATGGACGCCGCGGATCTTGGCAATAGTGAGATCTGCATCGTCCGTGGGCTCAGTTAATCGCGTGCCCTTTGAAAGAGCATCGACCTCCAGTGAAGAGGCGATCAGTCCATACGGAGGCATCGCGAGGCAAGAGACTGCAGCGAGAGTCGCCCCATTAATCTGCCCATTTGGAACAGTAGCAGGGCGTTGATCTGGTTCAGAGGCTCGAACAGCAGGGTCGGCGGCGGCGGCAACAGGAGAAGACGAAACCCTAGCCATCTCTCCGTCCCTCTTTTTATAAAACCCTTACAGCTCTAAAAAAATACAAATTTACAAACTAATTTACAGATCTGAGAAAAGGTAGTGGGCTTGGCCCGGTTTAGACTAACTACTCGCACGACGAGCTACGACCTTGCTCGGGATCGAACACAAGACCGGTCCGTCATTACGAGGCCGACTTTACCACTACGCCGCCTCCACGACCTTCCATCTCAGCTACATTGACATGGGAGAATTATAGGATTAGGTTCATGTATTTGTACAAGATAAACAAAATTATAGGAACGACCTAGCACTAGGTGCTCATCCACCTAGAATAGGGCTTAACCACCCTACCCAACATCATCCATTTATGGATAACAATGTTGAGACCAAAAGAACAATAGCTTTCTTCAATCACATGATACTGAAACATGGTAGCTTGGTGGCATGCCCATGCAAGGAGCCACCAAAAAATAATGTTGGTGGTGGGGTTGGACCATTTGACCCTGCAGTAGGGCTTGACTAGAAGATGCCACAAAGAGGCTCATTTGATCATCAAAGATGTATTAATTTTAGGAATACTTATTATGGCGAAAGGGAAGGATGCATTAAACATAAATTTATGGAGGAGGTTATTATGTTGACGATCTTCACATTACACACACATAAAAAAAATTGTGTGTTTTATTTATCTATCTAATTATATTTTTGTATTTTCTACACCTTCATAGCACTCCCACTAAGCCTACATATGTACTAGAAAATCAGGCATGGTGAATTAAAATTATTCCTTCTTATAATATACATATATATATATATATATATATTCCATAAGATAGATTCTTTGGTTTTTAATGTATTCTACTATTCATTTAATGTTATTATAGAGTGCAGTAACTCCAAGGGAGGAGCCAAGCCCACCCACGGAGGAGAAATATTCCCCTTCTCAAATCTCATGTATCAAATAAGATTTCTTTTAAATTATTATTTCATTATCTTATATTGTTTATTAACTGAAATAATATAAATTTGTATGCAAGGTCCTCCATTTTCTCAGTTATTTGGTCTTACCCCTACACATCATTTACCACCATATGTTGTTCGCCTACTAATTTTCCATATGTATTGTCACATTGCCTCAATATTTAGGATCTAACATACCTTGACTAGGGAAATTCCTTCACCAGTACAGCCGATGGGTGTATATCATCACCAACCTACACCACCTTTCCCATCCAATCCACCCACATAAGTTTCATCATTGACCATTTGGAAATCTCTTAGCAAGTTGTGTAACTGAGTCTTCCACTTGTGAGTGAAAGACCATCATTTCGGGAGATATCCTTGGTGAGATCATTAAGTAATAAATTTTCCTTTATGATGAATTGGATTGATTCTAGCCATTTTTTTAAGATTCTATGCTTAAATAAATTAATTTTCAACATATGGAGTCACGGGGAGAGGGTGTTCCTAGTTGTAACCTTGTCGCAACACTAAAACAAGCAAAACATTTCCCATCCAAGTCCTAGTTTAAATTTTATGGCAAGTTTCAAATAACTTCAAAGAATAATTTAGGGACATGTTGTTAATTTTTTCAAGAGGGTATAAGAACCAAACCAAGTACCAAAATGAGTTTCATAAGCTCAAGAATTTGTGTTTGGAAAAGTCCCATGCGATAAAACTACCCATGGTCTCTCGAGAAAGCATTTTACAAGTCCAACCCAATGTGAAATGTTTTCATTAATATTTATTGAAGAAAATCCTAGCTTTGAATATCCTCAAATAAATAATTTTTTGACATATGGAGTCATAGATGGTGGGTTGTCCCTAGCTATAACCTAGTGCAAGGAGTCCAACATAACCAATGAATTTCCCATCTAATTCCTTGTTTGAACATTATGGTGAGTTGCAACTCACTTCCAAGAGCCATTAAGGGAAATACAATGAATTTTATGCATAAAGGTGGAAAAATAATTGTCTAATTTGAAGACCATAGTTTTGTGCGAATTAAGAATCCGTTGACAGGATGGAATGTTTCTCCAACAGTAAGGGAATCTCTCCTGTGTAGAATCCCAACTAGACTCTACACCGTTTAGTTTAGAAGTCCCATATGGTATGTAGGCCCAATGACGATCAAGTTTCTTATTGATTCACTTTAGACAAAAAAAAAATAATTTAATTAGAGTATATAATAAAACCCTTAAAAACATAAATTAATGATTTATGAGTTCAAAACATGTGAAATGTTACACATAAAACAACAAAAAAGTAACATTGTGATGAATCTTGGAAGAAGCAACGTTAGAAAAACTTGAAACAAAACCCATGTACCATATAAATATAAGTGCACTGATTATAAATAAGTTCATAAGCAACAAACTCATGGATGCACGTAAAATCACAAAATTCAATATGTGATATATGCATAGATCAATAAAACAATTTATCGACATAAGCATACAATAGGCACAACACATACCATTCAATCACAATAGGATAAATCCTACAATGATTAATTAAACATGAGAGAATTTCATACCTCAAACTTAAAGAGATTGAAAATTTGAAATACTCATAAAATTATCACATGAAGAATCCATGATATCCATAAATGGAAGTACAAAATAACACCTTGCATTCCCCAAAGGTCTATTAGCTCCTAAACAATGTGCACCAATTCAGTGCAAACCTAAAAGTATTGTACATTGGTTCATGAGGACATATTTATAGAAAATGTGCAACCTTTCATCTACCCATGTGACCCTTGAGTTAGCCCATGACCTTTCATATTCTAATGTGAATCTCTACTCTATTCTCTACCCTAATACTAGAATTTTACATGAAAGAAATAAAATACTCTGAATATACTAATATAGTGATAAAGAGGTTTGGGACATCTAAATGTGATTATAAAACTAAATATGCATTTCAAAGATGGTACTCTAGAACAAGAGGCAAAATATGATATTGTAGTTGATCCCCGTGTCTCTGCAAGAACTCCAATTCATCAGGTACTAACACGAGATTCTTACATCTTATATGGTTTAGAAAAGTCACCAATTTAGTGTGTAATCTCATGGGCTCAATGAAAAAATAAGTGATTGTCTCATTTGTAGCCTTTAGGCCATCCAATGGAGTTGCTCGCTTGATAGGTTCTAGGAATGCTTGGATCTCTTTCTTAACTTCTTCCTTGGTCCTTGTTTCTCCTTATGTGCCTATCGCAGGAATCTTATGCATTTCAACAAGAGACTAAAATGGGGCAAGAAAGCTCTTGTATGCTTCCATTAGTCTATGCAAATGTCTTCTCAGTTTATCACGAGACTACATCTAGATGTGCAAGATGACCTTGTCATTATTTGTTGTTATCCAATATTTTCTAGGAAATACCACAGGTGCATCAGGGTATAGGTAAGTCATTTCATGGATGCGTTCAAATGATATTGTGGCTACCTTAATCAACATTCCACTTTATTTTAATTCCTTATGTATATTATCGAACAAGGCCATGAATTGATGGAGAATCATCATTTAGTCATATATTAAGTACATAAACTTTGAAATTATCTACAATTCATCTGATATTGATGCTTGTAAAACCTTACCCTAGCAGTGGGGTGCTAGCAAAGCTTGGTTTTCACTCTGCACCAATGTAATTCTTTGTTCCCAGTCAACATGGTTGGCTTGTATATCGACAACATGTTTTTTCAATCTACTCACATTTATCTTTGTGGTTTTCAAAAATGCAGTCTTGATCGAGCCAATAATTTCTAGTTTCATGGTGGTATTTATGAAAATATCCTTCTTTTTTACCACCGATATAGGCTTATTCAGATTCTTCTTATAACACTTTTTACTTTCCTACATTATCTTGCGTTGAACCTGATTGAAAGTGATCCTGGTAATATGTAACACCTATTCTTCTTCTTTTTCTTGCGAGATTCATAGTTCTTGTAGTAGGAAGTGTCCATCAGTAATTGGAGTAGATGGTAGGACATCCAAGAGGCATATCTAGTTGCCTCTCGATCCCTTTTGGTTTTTGATTATCCACCACATTGTTACTTATCTCTTTGAGAATATGTTGTTCAACTTGTTTTTCCATAGATTCTTGTTGCCTTTTAGTTTCTTCTTCCTCTTTCTATTTGTTTTCTTCTTAAACTTTAATATTTTTTTCTTCGTCAACTCTTCTTTTCAAATTTTCCTCTTCTTATTTATTTCTCATCTCTTCCTCCTCTTGTTTTTTGTTTATTTGGCCTCTTTTGTCCTTTTATATTTTTATTCCTTTTTCAATTTTTCTTCTTCCTCTAATTTTCTCTTCTTTTCCTACACCTATTGTTTCTTCAAAATTTCTTCCTCCCATCTTTCCCATTATTCATCCTCTTCCGTGTGCTTCTCCTCTTCTATTTT